>PGTU02016672.1:0-10175 GCA_002896215.2 Cicer echinospermum | reverse complement strand
AACCAAAAAATTATCTCATATATTCAAGACTTTATATATATATTAGTTTCATTCATATCTCATGACATTTTTTTTTCTCTCTTTCTAAGGAAAAATAAAACATATTAGCATTTTGCATAAATTTTCAGGATTTTGGGGAATCATACAAACTTTAGTCACGTGTTATTTAAGTGGACAATGGGATCGGAAAAAAGAAAAACTTTATTTTTAAAGTTCAAGCAACCTGATTTGAAGAGTTTAAGAGACATCAGCAGTCAGATGAAAACTATACAACATGAGAGTTTCTTTCGCAAATATGGGAAGATCCTAAATCTCTTGGCAATGAATGTGCAAACAGGGGCCCTCACAGCATTGGCTTAGTTTTATGATCCTCTCTTAAGATGTTTCACCTTTCAAGACTTTCAGTTGGCCCCGACATTAGAGGAATTTGAGCGAATATTGGGTTACTCCCTAGAGAAAGGAAATCCTTATCGATATATTGGGCAACCACCGAGTTTGGATGCAATTTCTGAAGTGTTGAAAGTCGACATAAAAGAGTTGGCAAGTGCAAAAGAGGAAAAATGGGTTATTCATGGGTTTTCAAGAAAATATCTAGAGCAAAAGTGCCAAGATTTAGCTGATAAAAAAGAATGGAGTACTTTTATAGATGTTTTGGCCCTCATTATCTACGGTATTGTTATATTCCCAAACCTTGATAACTTTGTAGATTTTGCTGCTATAAATGTATTCTTAGCTTTTATCAAACATAAACAAAACCCAGTTTCTGCGGTTCTTGTTGATGTATACTACTCTCTGCACATGCGGCATGAGAAGAAGGGGGGAATAATTTTGTGTTGTGTTCCAGTGTTGTATACTTGGTTTGTGTCTCACATGTTCAAGAAAGGGTGTCATGTTGGGGTTAAGAGCAATCGTGAATGGGCTCAGAGTATAGCTGCCTTACTGGAGATACAATTTCATGGTACTATAGAGAACAAGGGGGAAGAGGTAATATGCCGATGTGGAGATTTTCCAAATGTACCTCTCATGGGAACGAAAGGATGTATTAATTATAATCCAATGGTAGCTCTGAGACAACTCGGCTACCCCATGTTGGATAAACCAGATGATAGGTCATTGGAGGCTTTTGTTTTGCACAATACGGGTATAGTAGACCCACCCATGTTGAGAAGGATAAGTCGAGCTTGGGAGTTGATCATTAGAAAAGGAAAAATACTCGGATGTAGAAGTTGCAGTACAAAAGAACCCTATCAACAATGGGTAAAGAAAATAGTCTAAGAAATCAAGCTGTCTTTCCACAGTACACCCTCAAATGGTCAGGAAATGCCTGAATCTATCCTTGTTGCAAATGAAGAGATAGAAGAACTCAACGCATCATTGCTCAAATCTGAAGAGGAGAAAAAAGAGCTACAAGCGAGGTTAGAAAAAGTCTCCCAAGAGAATGAGAATTTACGATCAGAAAACACTTGTAAGAGTCAGTTTATCGAGAGAAGCAACAAGAGGTTGAAAGTTGAAAAGGAAATAAAGTTGACATACAAGATTGTTTAAGAGGCGCAGATGAAGAGTTAGATGTGCGAAGGCAAGAAAGGAATGCAGCTATTGAAGAAGCCTATATGTGGAAGCCATTGTGGACAAAATCAGCAATCTCTGAGAAGAACATAAAAAGGGAGTTTGAAGATTTAAAGAAACAACTGAAAGAAATGGTAGATCAATATGAGAGTCAAGTAAGGAATGAGAGGCAACAGAAGGAAGAAATCGAAGAATTACTCTCAAAACACCAAGATGCACTAAAAGCAGAAATGGAAGCTTCTAGTGAGTTGAAGAATTACATTGATTATCAAGAAAAGATCTATAATGACTTGAAGGATGAAACCATATACTGGGAGGAGCGTTTCATGGTGTTGCTTGGGCAATTGAAGAGCCAAGATATTTATAAAGAGTTGGAAGATAAAGGCAAGCATTGGAAAGATTGCTTTTCAAAATTGGCAATGCTAGCTAATCAGGCAATCATAAAAATTCCAAAACATCTAAGAGAGATTGATGCAGTAATGCATCCACTCCAATCAAAGTCTACAAGTTCGTCGAATATTGCAAATATGTAGTAGAAGAATTGGAGGAGAAGATTGGTTGTCCTCTTGAAAAAGATGATTGAAATACCATAGTCGATGTAGTTTTTTAATTTTAATGCAATGTATTTTTTTCTCATCAATGAAGGATTTGTTGTTTTGTTTATCGATTCCGATACTCCTCTTTCATTAATAATTCGTGCAAGCCTTATGATTCCCCAACATCCAAATGTAAAAAAGAAGAAGATAATAATTGCATTTTCATTCCATTCATGTTTAATACATACTCATAATTTTTTATTTAAAAAAAAACACAGAAAAAATCAATAAAGCTGTTTCCCCGACACCCTTATCGGACTCGTGCAAACTCGAAGATCATGGAAGAACTTGAGCAAAATCAAGAGGTGATAAGGATGGATGTCAACCAATTGAAGGACAAGGTTGATCAAATCTTAGAAGCTATACAGGCTTTGTCAAGGAAGGGGAATACAAATGAGAATCCTCCGGCTGCAAATGAAAAACACCAAACCACTCCTTCTCACCCACTAGGCTTTACCCCGACTACCCAATAACCTCATACAACAACTATGCAATTTCCTATGTATGGTCTTCCACCCGGTTATACTCCACCTTTAGTCGTCAACCCCCAAAACCCAAACCAATCACAAATTCCATCTCATCTGGGCTATATGCCACCCCAAAACACTCAACCCTCAGAAAGTATTCCATATATTGCACCCCAAGTACCCCATTTCGATACTAATGGAAATTGACATCAACCTCACATTGGGGATGATACACAATCAAAGGAAAAATTTCATATCTTGGAAGAGCGAATAAAAGCTATTGAGGGGTATAATGTTTATGGCCTTGAAGCTTTCGCTATGTGTTTGGTTCCTGATGTGACTATCCCTCCCAAATTCAAGGTTCCTGACTTTGAAAAATACAAGGGCAACACATGTCCTAAAAATCATCTAACTATGTATTGCAGAAAAATGGCATCTCATGCTCATAACGATAAACTTCTCATTCACTTTTTCCAAGACAGTTTGAGTGGGGCATCGTTAAGTTGGTATATCCATCTTGAGCAAAATCAAATTCGTTCATGGAAGGACCTAACTGATGCCTTTTTGAAGCAATATAGGTAGAACATTGACATGGCCCCTGATAGGATGCAATTGCAAAATTCACTGAAAAAGGACAACGAAGCTTTCAAAGAATACGCACAACGGTGGAGGGAAATGGCCTCACAAGTAGAACCCCAATTATCTGAAAGAGAAATGGTTGGTATGTTTATGGATACTCTCTCCAGTCGCCTTTTTATGACAAGATGATTGGGAGTATGTCATCAAACTTTTCTGACCTTGTCATGATAGGAGAAAAGATAGAAAGTGGGATGAGGAGTGGCAAGATCGTATGTGCATCAACTAGCGTGAAACGACCCCAGACGACATTCACAAAAAAGAAAGAAGGAGACGCTTACACTGTAATGGTAAACCCCAGAGTCTCTTATTTTCCACCCACAATTCTTATCGACCCCCAAATTTCCAGCCCCCGACACCACAAACTCCTTACATCCCTTATCCATATGTGGCCGCAACCACACAAGCTTCATACCCTCAACATCACCCTTCAAGACCACCTTTTTATCAACCACCACCTACCGCATTTTCCCCACAAAATCAATACCCAATCTCAAATCACTACAGACCACCTGTCAATCGAGAAAAAAGGATAACTCGTTTTGATCCAATTCCCGTCACGTATAGCCAATTGTTGCCCATTTACTTCAAAATTCAATGGTAGTCATAAGACCAATGAAACCTCTTGAACCACCATTTCCAAAATGGTATAATCCAAATGCCAAATGTGAATATCATGCAGGAGCCGTTGGGCATTCCATTGAAGATTGTCAAGCCCTAAAATCTAAAGTGCAAGAATTGATTAATGCAAAATGGCTTACCTTCAAGGAGGACAATCCCAACATAGGGAGCAATCCTTTGCCAGGTCATGGGAACGCCTCTGTGAATTTCATTGAAGATGGGATAGACCAATATGCAGTAGATGGTCATGTGTTCACCATGGGGTCGTGTGTGGAAAATAATATATCTTTCCCAAAACCATTGGAAATTCTTTACAAAAAATAGAATCTTAAGTCAAGTCATAGCAAGCCAAATGCAATAATTGTCCAAACACCAATCCCTTTTCCTTATGGAAATACTAAGGCAGTACCGTGGAAATACGAAATCACATCCCACTTGGCAGATCATCAACCAAGTGATGATTGTGAACCTAAAGGAACTGATGTCACTAACATCTCAGGGATTGGTGGAATGACTCGGAGTGGTCGAGTATACACTCCTGACCAACTTAGGAAAAAGGAGGTTAATGGAGGAAAGGGAAAAGAAGATATGTATAATAAAGGACAAGAGATCAGTAAAAAGACGGTGTCTGAAGAAGAAGCTACTGAATTTTTGAAGTTTGTCAAGCAAAGTGAATATAAGGTGGTGGATCAGCTAAATCAGACCCCTTCCAAGATATCAGTTCTCTCCTTGTTATTGAATTCTGAAGCACATAGAAGGGCACTGATGAAAGTTTTAAATGAAGCCCATGTTACTCACGATATCACTGTCGATCAGTTTGATGGCGTTGTCGGTAACATCACTGCTAGTAGTTGTCTGAGTTTTAGTGATAATGAATTACCAGCTGAAGGGACAGAGCATAATAAAGCACTGCACATCTCTGTGAGGTGTCATGATCATATTCTTGCACGAGTGCTAGTAGATAATGGTTCATCATTAAATGTCATGCCTAAATCAACACTGTCAAAGCTATTTGTTGAGGGAGCCTGTTTGAAGCCTAGTGCTTTGGTGGTGAAAGCGTTTGATGGATCTAGAAGACAAGTGATTGGTGAGATTGACCTGCCAATTCAAATCGGACCCCACATCTTTGGGATAACCTTCCAAGTAATGGATATTAAACCGGCGTACAGTTGTCTTTTAGGGAGACCATGGATTCATGCTGCTGGAGCAGTGACATCCACCCTCCATCAAAAGCTAAAGTTTATAGTGAACAATAAGCTGGTAATAATATCTGGGGAAGAAGATATGATAGTAAGTCATTTATCTTCTACAGGCTACATTGAATACACGGAGGAAGCCGTAGAGACTTCCTTTCAAGCATTAGAAATTGCCAATGTTGTCTTCATGGGTGAAGTATATCGTTTAAAAGAACCAAAACAATCTACCATATCATTGAAGTCTACCAAATCCATGTTAGAAGGAGGAGTTTTTCTCAATTTGGGGAAGTTGATAGAAATACCAGAAAAGAACAATAGGTACGGGTTGGGATATGTACCTACTCAAGCTGATGAAGAAAAGGCTGCGAAGGAAAAAAGAGAAAACAAGGTGACTCGTTGGGAAAACTGGATACCGAATTCACATAAGATTCCTATTTGTGACATTCGTCAAAATTTTCAAAGCGCCGGAATAATATATGCTGATCAGGTGGCTGTTGCGGAAGAGGATCATGGTGATGATGATACCCTCAAGCTAGTGTACCCTTGTCCTCCAAACACCAATCTCAACAATTGGAAGATCATCGAGTTTCCCGTGTTTGTTAATTCGTGTTCAAAGTAATTATGTATTTTTAACTCCTTTTGCTCTGCCCAAGGCTATAAGGATAACTAATTAGGGCATATGTATTTCAATTTCGTACTTATTATCAATAAATGCATTTTTGAATTCTCCAATTGGTTTTGTTTTTCTCTTTTCTTTTGGCAATCCTTATTCATATTTTCTTTTCTTTTTTTTTCTTAATTTAAACAATGCAGAGTTGAGAATGAATGTGTTGAAAATGGCCGTGCTAGAACCCTTTCTTGTAATTTTGAACGTCTAATTAATCACGCTGATGAGGATTGTGAAGATGATTGTGAGCCTTCCCCAGAACTAGAAAGCTTATTTGAACAGGAAGCTAAGATAATCCAACCCTATCAAGAACCTGTTGAGGTGATCAATTTAGGGACTGAGCATGATAAGAAATAAGTTAAAATTGGTATGTCTATGAAAGAAAGTGAGCGAGAAAAGTTGGTTAAACTTTTATTTGATTATGTGGATGTCTTTGCATGGTCATATCAGGATATGCCTGGGCTAGATACTAACATAGTTGAATACAAGCTACCACTCAAGCTTGAATATACTCCGATTAAATAGAAGTTGAGAAGGATGAGACCTGATATGTCTCTTAAAATTAGAGAAGAGGTCAAGAAGCAATTTGATGTTGGTTTCTTAGCAGTAGCAAAATATCCTCAATGGGTGGCTAATATTGTACCAGTTCCAAAGAAAGATGGAAAGGTTCGAATGTGCGTTGATTATCGGGATTTAAATAAAGCTAGTCCTAAAGATGATTTTCTTCTACCTCATATTGATGTCCTGGTGGATAGCACTGCTCAATACTCTCTTTTCTCCTTCATGGATGGTTTCTTAGGGTACAATCAAATCAAGATGGCTCCCGAAGATATGGAGAAAACTACATTTATCACACAATGGGGGACTTTCTGCTATAAAGTGATGCCATTTGGATTGAAGAATGTTGGGGCAACCTATCAAAGAGCAATGGTAACCTTGTTTCATGACATGATGCATAAGGAAATAGAGGTTTACGTGGATGATATGATCGCAAAATCTCGAACCGAAGAAGACCATGTTGTTAACCTTCAAAAGTTATTTGAGCAACTAAGGAAGTTCAGACTCCGTTTAAACCCTGCTAAATGCACATTTGGTGTAAGATCAGGCAAGTTACTTGGGTTTATCGTTAGTCAAAAAGGGATAGAGGTGGACCCAGATAAAGTAAGAGCAATACAAGAAATGTCGGCTCCACGCACGGAAAATGAAGTTCATGGCTTTTTGGGTAGATTAAATTACATTGCGAGGTTTATATCGCATCTCACCGCTACATGCGAACCGATTTTCAAATTGTTGCGTAAAGACCAAAAGGTTGAATGGAATGAGAATTGTCAAAAAGCTTTCGAAAAGATTAAGCAGTACTTATCAAAACCTCCCATCCTAGTGCCTCTTGTTCCTGGGAAACCACTTATTATGTACTTAACAGTACTTGACGAGTCAATGGGCTGTGTACTGGGGCAGCATGATGAATCTGGTAGGAAAGAACATGCTATTTATTATTTGAGCAAAAAGTTCACCAGTTATGAAACAAGATATTAACTGCTTGAACGAACATGTTGCGCATTGGCATGGGCTGCTCGTCATTTGAGGCAGTACATGTTATGTCATACAACTTGGTTGGTGTCTAAAATGGACCCAATTAAGTACATCTTTGAGAAACCTACTCTTACTGGAAGTATCGCCCGTTGGCAGATGTTGTTATCAGAATACGATTTGGTATATGTTACACAAAAATCTATCAAAGGAAGCGCACTAGCAGAGTACTTAGCCCAACAACCGGTAGAAAATTATCAATCAATGCAGTGTGAATTCCCCGATGAAGACATAATGACTTTATTTGAAGAGATTGAATCGTCTGATAAAGAAAAATGGAGGTTGGTGTTTGATGGTGCCTCTAATGCGTTAGGGCATGGAATTGGAGCCATTTTGATTTCTCCAGAGAACCAGTTCACTCCATTTACGGTTAGGTTGTGTTTTGATTGTACAAACAATATTGCAGAATATGAAGCATGTGTTATGGGCATTAAAGCAGCTATCGAATCAAATGTAAAATTTCTTGAGGTATATGGAGACTCATTTTTGGTCATCCATCAAATGAAAGGAGAGTGGGAAACGCGATATTCTAAATTGATTCCATATGACACCCATATCAAAGAATTGACATAACACTTTGCCTCGAGAAGAAAACCAGTTAGCTGACGCCTTGGCCACTTTGTCGTCAATGTTCAAAATAACCACTAATCAAGACGTACCGGTCATAAAAATTCCACAAAGAGATAAACCTGCATATTGCTTATCAATAGAAGAAGAGTTGGATGGCAAGCCGTGGTTTTATGACATCAAATCATATGTTAAGAATAAGGAATATCCATTGGGTATTTCAGAGAACGACAAAAGGGTTTTAAGGAGGTTGTCAATGAACTTCTTCTTAAATGGGGATGTACTTTATAAGAGAAATCATGATATGGTTCTCCTCAGATGTGTGGATAAAGCAGAAGCAGAGAAAATCATCCAAGAGGTTCACGAAGGTTCTTTCGGAACTCATGCAAATGGGCACGCAATGGCAAGAAAAATCTTAAGGGCTAGCTACTATTAGTTGACCATGGAATCTGATTGCTTTAGTCACGTAAATAAATGTCATAAATGTCAAATCTATGCTGATAAAGTACATGTACCACCCACCTCTTTGAATGTTTTAATATCGCCATGGCCATTTTCGATGTGGGGAATGGATGTTATTGGACTCATCGAGCCTAAGGCTTCAAATGGACACCAGTTTATCCTAGTAGCTTTTGATTATTTCACAAAATGGGTTGAAGCTGCTTCTTATGCCAATGTGACGAGAAGTGTGGTTGTCATATTCATCAAAAGAGAATTGATTTGTCGATATGGCTTGCCAAATAAGATAATCACCGACAACGCGACTAATCTGAACAACAAAATGATGAAAGAGTTATGTGATAGTTTCAAAATTCAGCACCATAATTCGTCTCCATATCGTCCGAAAATTAATAGGGTTGTAGAAGCAGCAAATAAAAATATCAAGAAGATCATACAAAAGATGGTGGAGACATATAAGGATTGGCATGAAATGCTTCCCTTTGCATTACATGGCTATAGAACTTGTGTTCGTACCTCAACAGGGGCAACTCATTTCTCGTTGGTGTATGGAATGGAAGTGGTACTTCTCATCGAAGTTGAAATTCCCTCTATCAGAGTCCTTATGGAAACAAAACTAGAGGAGGCAGAGTGGGTTCAATCATGATATGATCAATTGAATCTCATAGAAGAAAAGAGAATGATAGCTTTGTGTCATGGTCAGCTATATCAGAAAAGACTCAAAAAAGCTTATGAGAAAAAAGTTCGTCCTTGAGAGTTTCGAGAAGGAGACTTAGTGTTAAAGAAAATATTCCCCATAAAAAATGATTCTCGAGGAAAGTGGACTCTAAACTATGAAGGACCATATGTTGTGAAAAAAGCTTTCTCTGGGGGAGCTTTGATACTCGCAGAAATGGATGGAGACGAACTTCTACTTCCAGTTAACTCAGATGCAGTCAAGAAGTATTATGCATAAAAATTAATAAATAAAAAAAGAAAATTGGGCTCACTAGGTTGAAAACCTGAAAAGGCGACCTAAGCAAAAATTAGAGCATTCTGATGGATTGAAAACTTGGAAGAGCGGTTCATGTAAAAGTTAGGGATAACAAAAAGATCAAGCATTTCAAGCTAGGGCAGTTATTATTCTTAGAAGTTCTAAGTTACAAGAATGACTAGCGTTTGTTATATTTCCAACTAAAGCTAAACACATTCACCACATTGTAATCCCTGTCTCATTAGTTTTGTTTTCAATGTAACGAATGTACATTTTCCAATGTTGTCATTCGATGTTGTACCTTACACTGTTTCTAAATTAATTCATTTTCATTGTTGATTTGTTCTAGTATTTTAAAATGTTATTTTATGATAATAAATATTGGAATTGCAAATATGTGAAAATATAAATAAATAAAAAATTTTAAATATTTTGACGCTTGAAAACATACATGGGAGCTCGAGATATATGGATGTATAAAAAATGAAGGGTAAATATTTTAAATAATGCACATTTGATTGGCCTCAAGAAAAAGTGATTACACAAGATATACTAGAGTCATCATGTAAATAATGATTGTTATCGTCGTTGATCCATTGAATCTTATAAGTGTATAAAGTCGCATAAGGATCAGGGAACCAAAAAAAAACAATAAAACAATATAAAAAATTAATTAAAAGGAATTTATCTTCATTGCATGCATCTTACATTTTTTCAAATACTCACACATGATTTATGCATCTTCACTCATATTTTACATATACTCAACAACTCCTTATATCATGCATAATGAGTTAATCATGCATATCTTATGCGTATATTTTATTTATATTCAAC
>PGTU02016671.1:0-15996 GCA_002896215.2 Cicer echinospermum | reverse complement strand
GTATGTATCTAAATATAATTATTTTTACATTCATATTATTTTTATAAAAAATCAATTTTAATTATTATTACAAAACAAATGCATAGTTTATTTTTTTTTGAAACAACAAAAATTAGTAATTAGATGTTGTTTTTATTTGTAGATGAAATATGAAACTAGGATCTCTTATTTGTCATACCGTTAATGACATTTATTATAATAAATAATACTTGTTTGCATTCATATTTGGAGATGTTATTAATTATTATATATTTCGTTATAGGTTATCGAGTGTAACTCATTTGGAGCTAAAAGGTGGCTACATGAACAAAAGAATGTCCTCTAATTTATGCAACATGTTTTGAAAAATTTGGAAAGATAGTTTTTTTTAATTTAAATATAAATAATAAGAATTTTGAATATGTTGTTTTTGTAGGAGTTTGTCTACACTATGTCTACTTGTCTTTCAAGATAAAGTACATCATATGCCTTCTTGAAGTAGTACACCGGAACATCCACCAAAGCTTATCTATCTTGTTTTGGATGAAGACCTTCTTTACTATGATTTCTTAATTGGCCTTTTTGATAACATGTAACATAAATTTCAGATGATTGTGATTTTCTTGATTAAATTTATCAAATATCGACTATTTATATAGAATTTGATAATTAAGAATTTATTTATTTAGGAATATTATGTATATGCTTACAATGTTATTTGAATCAATTGCTTTTACTTACATTTTAAATGCGCCTCATAAAAAATCAATTCATTATATTAGTGGAGTAGTATATATTTGATTTGTACTTAGTAACAATTTGGAAGTTAATGGTTGAGGTTTTCAAATACATGTGCTCTTGAAAATGATGATGAGAATAATAAGAGTTAATTTGTGTGAATTGAAACAAAAATAAGTGTTTATAAGGTGGAGGTATACTAATTGGGTGTGTCCCTAAATATTTATTTGACATGCACTGATAACAATTTTGTGAAGGGGTGAGAGCGTACATAAATAGACCTTTAGAATAGAAATAGTCGAAACTTAGCATGAAATTGAAAGAAAGAAAAAAGATTCATTGGCAATAATAAATGCAAAAACATCAAGAACAAAAGATTCAAACCACAAGAATGCATAATTAAAGTTGCAACACAAGAATCCAAATTAAGAAACATGGCGTCTATGAAAAACGTGAAAGATAAATGGTTACATAAAGCTTATTTATAGGTACTAACCGTTTTATGTTAGATATTTATGATCATATGCAAGTAAATCAATAAATAAAATGGGAAAATAGCAACTACTATTTACCTCTAACTATTGTTAGCTTTAATTCTTCCAGTTTCTTACTTTTTCTAATATAGATGGTGTATTTTTTTGAATGAAGGGATAAAAGCAAATTTAGGGACCAAATTTTATTTATAGGCCTGATTCTACTATCAAGAATTTACAAGCACTATAAAAATCATATAGATCACCAACAAGGTGGTTAAGAATATAATTCTTATAGAGATAATTGTTATCTTCACACTAGGTTAATTGTTATCTTCACACTAGGTTAATTCTTGTAGGTTAGTTATGTAACTTTCTTATCCTTTGTTCATTTGTTTCTAGAATCATTGGAATGTCATCTTTCAAAATGTTGATAACCTTTTTGATAGTTAAGAAAAATAGCATCTTTTAGGGCAATTGTTTTTAGTGACATCCCTCAAACCGAAACAGATTATTGAAATCAAATGCAGCAGAACCAAATCTTGTAATCTCATCGGTAAACATGCTATTAATCTCGCAACACTGACAAAAACAATGCAAGAGAGATGATCAACTACGACGTCAATGGGATAAAACAACTCAAATACATTGTATTGATTTTCCACTACAATGTAGAGAACCGTTCTATAATTACACTCTCACATATAGCTATTACAACCACTCTATAAGTATAGTACTAAGACCAGTTGTAAACCAAAAGGACTCACTCGTAAACCGAAAGAACTACAATACGAAGGTTTCTCTAAAATCGAAGGTAAAATGGTATTATCACCACTGTAAAAATATCAAAAGGATAGAAAGAAATAGGAGAATTGGCTCATAAATGCATCGAGCAGACAAAGAAGAAGAAAAAAAGGTTGAAATTGCATCTAACTTTGGTGTTCTTTTCAAAAGAAATTGACACTCTTTATATAGTGATGCAAGTTATCTCATATGTGTAAACTATACAATATTGGACTTTAGTATTTAATTATTTATAAAGTTGAAAGCTAATCAATGTGCGAAAGTTTTTCAATGTGAGATTTTAACATTTTTAAATTCACACACTAACATACTCTCTATGTTCCAAAAATTTTGACTGACACTATTATTAATGATCTTCTCACCCTTTTATCTCTCGTTGGAAGTTAGAAATTTTATATTCCATGAGAGTCGAAAACGGTACTTAAAGTTTAAATATTGTCGTTCAAATGTTGCCCCTAATTTTGTTGTGTTACGAATCTAACTTTACTTGGTATTAATTATGAATTTTGGACCAGACGACTTTTACACAACTATTTCCTACTTCTGACTTCGGCATATTAATTTGGGCTATTATTGGTTGGACGTTTCTTTCCTACACCTACGGGTTGCTTATTACACCCCAATTTCTGTCACAGAGGACGCTCCTGTGTTCGGCTTACAGATTAGATTGTTTTACTCTTCTATTTGTCCATCTGCTATCTGCACCTCTCCATCTGCAATAAAAAATAGAGCAACCGCAACACTAAACCCTCTTTCTCTCAAATTCACTTCTATCAATTCTTTGTTATTTGAATCGATCTCACCCAACCGCAACACCCATAATTGTATAAAAAAATGCTTATATATAAAAAAACTTGATGAAGATTTTAAAACTTGGAAAGAAACTTCAATGGTGTATTATATGTGTATCAATATATGTCTCTGTAATCTATCTGGGCAACTACATTAAGCAACCATGATTGTTTTTTTTTACTCATGCAATTATAAAAAATATAAATAATAATAAATAACTAATAATAAATATATATATATTTATTTTAAAAAATCCTAAAAAATATCACTAATTTCAGAATTGTGATTGAAATTATAAATAGTGATATTTTTTTGCTATTTTTAAGTAAAACAAAAGTCATTTTTTGAATAATGAATTAATGTCACTATCTTCTGCTACTACTAATAATACGAAAAGACACAAATATTTGGCATAAAGATTATAATTAGTATTATATGGCATACACCAAAACTTAATTCTTTAAAACCAATGTACTTCGAATTCTAGTAGAGTTTATAAAATTTATTTACATTATTATCAGTGCAAAATTAAACTTTAATAGAAGACTCAATTATGTGTGAGAATAATGCACTCATCAATAACAAATTGTGTCTTTTTAATGAATCTCTATAAAAGAAAGTAATGTTTTCTTTAATGTTTAATGTGTTTTTTTTTATTTAAATGTCAAGTTATTTAGCAAAATTAATTATTTAATTATTATTATTATTATTTAAAATAGTCAATTATTTAATTATTGGTATTTATATTTTATGTCAATTAGTTATTTAATAAGATAAAATTGTGGTTCCAAAAAACAATCTCAAGCGATAACGAGAGATATAAGTGAGTTTGATACAAACATGAAAATTCGAAGGTTTTGTTTATCGCAGCCACTGCAACCACAACAAACAATGTTTTTGTTTTCAACTAGGTCAAGGTTTGTTTCTCTTTTCATTCCCAAAAAGTTTCTTCCTTTTAATTTCATTCCCTCTTTTTGCTTCTCAGCTTCAACCCTATTCCCTCAATTCAATAATCCTCATCTTGACAATTCCATTTCATTGTTCAATTCTTTGCTCCATAACAATCCTACCCCACCACCCATTGAATTTGGCAAGATTTTAGGTTCCATTGTGAAAGCTAAGCATTACTCAATTGCTATTTCCCTTTTTCAACAAATGGAAGTTAGGGGAATCAACCCTGACTTAGTAAATTGCAGTCTCTTAATGAATTGTTTCTGCCAATTGGGTCATATCACTTTTGCTTTCTCTGTTTTCTCAAAGATTCTCAAAAGGGGTTATCATCCTGATACAATAACTTTGAATACACTCATCAAGGGTTTTTGTCTCAAAGGCGAGGTTCATAAAGCATTGCACTTTCATGACAAGGTGGTAGCACAAGGATTTCATTTGAATCGAGTTAGTTACGGGACTTTGATCAACGGGTTATGTAAAGTTGGAGAAACAAGAGCAGCTCTAGAGTTGCTGAGACGAGTTGATGGGAAATTGGTTCAACCTAATGTGGTAATGTACAACGCGATTATTGATAGTATGTGCAAAGATAAACTTGTTTCTAATGCATGTGATTTATATTCTGAAATGGTTGTCAAGAGAATTTCTCCTGATGTTGTCACTTACACTGCTTTAATTAGTGGCTTTTGCATCATGGGTCAATTGAAAGAAGGAATTGATTTGTTTAATAAAATGACATTGGAAAACATCAACCCAAATGTGTATACTTTTAATATATTGGTTGATGCTTTTTGTAAGGAAGGGAAGTTAAAAGAAGCTAAAAATGTGTTTCTTGTGATGATGAAAAAAGACATAAAACCTGATATTTTTACTTATAGCTCTTTAATAGATGGATATTGCCTCGTTAATAAAGTGAACAAGGCTAAGAGTATACTCAACATTATGGCCCAAAGGGGAGTGGCTCCTGACGTTAGGAGCTACACTATCGTGATTAATGGACTTTGTAAGATTAAAATGGTGGATGAAGCCATGAACCTCTTCAAAGAAATGCAGTCCAGAAAAATTGTTCCTGATGTTGTAACTTACAGTTCCCTCATCGATAGTTTGTGCAAATCGGGGAGAATTACATATGCTTTGGAGCTTGTTTGTGAGATGCATGATAGGGGCCAACCACCTAATATATATACTTACAGTTCTATATTGGATGCTTTATGCAAAAGCCATGATGTTGACAAGGCAATTGCATTATTGAAAAAATTTAAAGACTTGGGTATTCAACCAGATATGGGCACGTATAATATTCTTCTCAATGGATTGTGTAAAAGTGGACGAATAAAGGATTCACAAAAGATTTTTGAATATCTTTTGGTCAAAGGCTACAATCTTGATGTCTATGCATATACCATTATGATACAAGGGTTTTGTAACAAGGGCTTGTTGGACGAAGCGTTGGATTTGTTTTCAAAAATGAAAGACAATGGCTGCATTCCAGATGCTTTAACTTATGAAATAGTTATTCATTCCCTCTTTGAAAAATATGAAAATGAAAAAGCGGAGAAACTTCTTCGGGAAATGATTGTGAGAGGTCTTCTTTAAGACAGAAACTAGGTGAGATATTTTTCTATTTAAACTTTATTATTTTGAATCAATGTTTCAACATTAATTTATCATTTCAATCAATTTTGTTAAGTGTGTTTATACTTCACAAATTGGTAGATTGGTGAGTTCCAACTTGAAAGAAATTTGTAGAATATTAAAATTATTGTTGTCTTATGTGTGTTGGTTTTTTTTTTGTATTAACTGGATTACATAGCTAATACATTTAACAATAGTAAACATCTTGATGGTTAACTATATGATAAAAATTGCATTTCAATATTCATTGAGACCGAGAGGATGAATCAGATAGTCTTGTTGTGATTAGTGCAGAGAAAATCAATATTCATTTCAATATCTTGATGGTTAACTGTATTAGTGTTGTTGTAACTATTCTTTTTGATTCATTGCTGCCATTCCTGATATACTGCTTTGGAATCTTTACAAATACAAAGGCAGAATACATGTAAAATCTGATGGGGATTATGGATATAAATTAGGTTGTTTAGGCCTAAAAGCAAGGTCCATAATATTTAGGGGAAAAGGGTTAGTTAGTTAGAGAAGTAGAACATTGTGAATACTGATTGTAAAATTCTCAATACTAGTATTTATAGTTCCTTTTTTCAACTGTTTTGTTTATCCCTTATCCTTTAAATGGGTTAAATGTTAAATGAACATCATTTAGATTCACAGTATTTATAATTTGGAAGGTGTATCGTATTGAGATCAAATGTTCCTCATTGTATAGATTACAATGAGAAGCATATTAGAGATATAATTATATTCATTTGTTTCTGCATTTCCTATTGACAAATAAATTTCCAATTGATTTCTGTTTCCTTTTACGGAACCTCGAATGATTGCCAATGCATTTGTGGTAGTCTTCTGTTGTTTGTCTCCTTTTCTGTCTAAATATATCGAGAACTTGGTTCGGACTCAGGACATATATCTTACCAGGATGTGAGTCTAATTCAGCAGATATATCTCACGAAACTGATTATTGTGTTGAATGTTGCAAATTTCAATATAAATAGTCAAAAACTCTAAACATTATAGGTATCTTAATGCTATGAATTCATGGGATTGTAAAGAACAAAATAAGTCAAATTAACTGAAGTTCCTGGTTCCAGACCTAGGTTTGTCCATGATGCAGTCACTCTTGCTTTCGATGAACTCCTATTCCATAAGACCATTGCTAACTTGTTATAACTGAGAGGGCCTGCCCAAACCTGCACATGTGCTTCAAGAAGTGTTAGAAATTAAGATATCGTTAAAACGGTAGTTGGGTAACACAATTTAAAATCATGTCTTGAATATATTTGAATATATTTTTAGTGAAGAACTCATGAACTTGGTTGATAAAGTAATGACAATATTTTGGTTTAAAAATTGTCTTTGAAATATCTAAGATTAAGGGAAGAATTTTTCACACCCCTCAATATCACTTCATATGGAGAATGTGATCGATTTTGTTTCGTAAAATTTTACGCTGTCAATTAATTACCAAATATTTTTTGTATGACATTTAAGATATAATATGATTTAAGTTAAATATTTTTAATAATCCAACAAATGTGATTAATTGATACTTTATATTGTAAGTGCATATGCATTAAATTTCATGAAGAGAAAATGTGAATTTTGTGCTGATTTGAAAGTATACTTTAGCACAAAATATGAATTTTGTGCTGTTTAAAAAATTCAGGCTCACAAAATATGAGAACAAGTGAAGTTTGTGCAGTTTAAAAAAAATTCAGGCTCACTTGAAAATTTAAAATTAAACTATTTTATAGAAATGCATTAATAAATTCAGGCTCATTATAAATGCATTAATAAATTTTATAGAAGAAAAATGAATAGAAATGCAACAATAACAACGATAATATAAACTATACAAAATGTTGTCCAAATAATTAATTAGTTCAAATAAATATTTTAACTTTAATTTTTTAAATCATTATCAATTATTTTGAATATATCTAAAAAATGTGATAGAAAATTACAATAAAATTATATTAAAGATTATTACTTTTTAGTTTTTTCTAATGTGCATAGGTAAAACCATCTTGCACCATGCATGAGTTTATCTTCTACCATTGAATCGTTAAGTCTCGTAATATCTCATTTGACCGAATCATTCAACTTATTAATTCAATGGTCGATAAAAGTTTTGTGTATGATGCACAGCTTGTCTCACTTGTGTAACATAACATTTGTCTACTTCTAATATATCATTTAATAACTATTATCTACTAATCATCTTTGATTTTAAATTCAAAGAGTAATGTTTATAAAGTTAAAGTACAATTTAATCTTAATTTAATATATCAAATATTAATATATCAAATGTTCATGCGCAAAGCGCGGGCCAATATCTAGTTATCATTCATTTCAAGCTATTATGGTAGAGTTGTTTCATGTATCATTTCATATTGTTTATAAAATTCAATAAACAAATTACTATCATACTATGTTCTTCTATCACTACAAAACCTTTTAATTTTTTTTCTTAATTGATTTTCAATTTCAGTTAAAAAAATCTTAAACATGTCAAGTGCTTCACTTATTTTTCATTAGATATACAAAGGTTTAGTCAAAAAAATCATTAATAAAAGTGAAAAAAAAAATAACATTTTTAATTTCTAGTTAAAGTACCATTAAGTTCACATATACAAGAGTGTATTGAATTTAAAAGTTCATATTCTCTTACTACTTATTTATCTGAACTCTTTTTTATTTTGCCTTGACTAAAAATATTAAGATAATGATGACTAAAAATATTGACTAAAAATGTTGGGGGAAGAGGAAAGTGCTGTGGATTTGAGGGAGTTTATGTTGGAGTTACCTAATGGTGTGTTTAACAATGAACAACAACAACGCAATTGTAAATGCAAGTTGATTTCTTGAAAATTGTAAAATTAGAGACATGCATAAATGCACATTAATATCTTGGAAATTGTAAAAATAGAGACATGCGTAAATGCAAATTGATTTTTTTTAAATTGTGGAATAAGAGATAAGCATAAATGCAAATTGATATCTTAAAAATTATGAAATTAGGGACATGCATAAATGCAAGTTGATTTCTTGAAAATTGTAAAATTAGGGGCATGTTTGGTTTAGTTTAAAGATAAAACAATTGTTTAAGAAACTTCTTTTTAAAAACTATTTGACTAATTTCAGGTATAAATATAAAAAAACCTAAACATATATATATTTTCGTTTTTTACTTTGTCATTCTTAAAAAGAGTTCAGAAATATACAAACACGGAGGACATCAAATTTTATTAATAGCAATTTATAAATTTTCATTTTCTCAAAAATTATACTCCTTCCTTATGTTAAAAAAAAATCACACTTAAAATAAATATATTATGCAATTTTTTATTTTTTAATAAAAATAATTATGCAATCTTTTAAATATTCTGACTATATTAAATATCTTAAATTTATTTTTACTTGATAAAATGTATAACATGACACAAAAATCTTTAAAACATCTAACCATTAAAAACATATTTCAACATATATCGAACTAATGAAAAACATCATTTAGAATATTAAATTATCGAGTGAATAGTTTTTTTATTTTATTTGTTAATCTAAAAATCATAATTATTTTTGCGTGTATAGTATTTAAAGTTTAGGTTACATAGAACAACTTAACTAATAACACCCCTCTTCTAAGAAATCCTTATAAATGAGTAGCTGTTTCCAAATAACTACTTTAATTTATGTCTCTTTCTTTCTATTTCATCCGGCGCCGTTGCCCAAAGATACTTTAGTCTTTATCTCTGCCTCTTCATTTTTGTCTCAATCTTGAGCTTTGAATAGATCTAAAGATTCTTTCATATTTATCAATTTGATCTTCATTCATATAATAGAATATGTTATATATATTTGAATAGATGATGATATATGTTCGAGGGTTACATACATTCAAGGTTTATTCCTCTCACTCTATCCGCTAAATTAATCTATTTATTGGGTTCTTTTTCTCGTATTTAATATATATGTTGTTATTTTCAATTAGATCCATGAACGGATGACAAAACACAAATCAAAGACTATCGATCTATCCGTGATCAAATGGAATTCGTTAACCATTTTCTCATATTTCCATTGTTTTACTTCAATGTTCGATTTGGGAAGGTTTTGAATAAAATCTCTTACGATTGATATTTTCTTGATTAAATATGATTACTTGCGAAGGATGGAAGACGGTAATAGAATTATAAACTTATATATTATATTCTCCTAGATACAATATCCTGTATAATTTATTTTGACGAGTAAAGTCTAATGATTGCTACAATTTTAGTTATAAATTTTATATACTATTGAGAAGAGTCTCATCGAACATCAATCTTTATAGATATATTGTTTATTGTTGCTTCTCAAAGTATCTTTTTATTATTAGTGAAATAAAGATTGTTTTTTTAATAATTACTATTAAATTTTTGATTGTTCATAATAACTGTATTTTCTTTAATAATATTATGGTAGATGTGACACTTATGTGTTTAGTCTTTTAACTTATTCCTTAGTATGGTAGAGGGATTAATATGATAGGTGAGGGAGTGTTTATTATGTTACAAAAATAATATTCTTTAAACATATAAGGATGAAATAA
This sequence comes from Cicer echinospermum, assembly GCA_002896215.2. NCBI lineage: Eukaryota > Viridiplantae > Streptophyta > Magnoliopsida > Fabales > Fabaceae > Cicer > Cicer echinospermum. The sequence continues at coordinate 6,033 of PGTU02016671.1, read as the reverse complement.
GCCACAAATTTATTAGTGAATTTTGTAACTTATGTATCTCTAACTTTTTGCCATTTTATACACTTATTATACTCATCAACATAAATGAAATACTCATGTTTTTAGGAGGAATAAGCTAAATTTTTGAGGAGGAAAGGCCTTGCATACGGTACATTTACATCATTTTAAATTAATATATTGTTGTTTTTCTAATTTTCAATATTTTTTAGACACATCTTAATTGGTTGTTTTGTCTCTTTTTAAAATGTACACCCTAATAATTCAAAGTTTGGGTTGGGTGTGGATCTGAGATCATTAACACTTGCATCCAATAATATATACTGCATGTTCCTCTCCGTTATTGTAAGTTTTGGTTTCATGTTAGTGTAATTTATAGTTTTGACTCAAAATGAAATTTTTACGAACTCAATTTTTATTCAACTCAATATACTGTATGTATCCAATATAAAAAATCAATTTTAACTTCATTACATACAATTAATTACACGTTTTAGTGTAAAGTTTGGTTCCATGTTTAGTGTAACTCATTTCATATCATTTTTATAAAAATCAATTTTAATTATTTCTATTACATACCAAATTACATATCTTTTTTATGAAATAACCAAAAATTAAATAGTAACTTAGTTGTTGTTTTTTCTTTAGATGAATATAAATCTACGATTTTCTTATTTGCATGTTAATGACATATATTAGAATAAAATTAATATTGTTTGCATTCATATTTCCAAATGTTATTATTATATTTATATATGTATAGGTTATCTAGTGAATCCATTTGGAGCTAAAAGGTGGCTACAATGAACAAAAGATTCCTCTAATTTATGCAACATGTTCTGAAAAAGTTGGAAAAGATGTTTCTAAATTTAAAGATAAATAATAAAAAATTTAATATGTGTTTTTTGTAGAGTTTGTCTACGCTGTGTCTCCTCCTCTTTCAAATGAAGTATATCATATGCTCCTTGAACTGGTACACTGGAACATCTGTCGAAGTATCTATCTTGTTTTGGATGAAGCTTTCTCTACTATGCTTTCTCAATGACCATTTTGATAACGTTTGACAGAATTTTCATGATGACTGTGATTTCATTGAGGTAATTTATCAAATGTGACTATCTATATAAAGGTGATAATTAAGAATTATTTTATTTAGGATAATTATGTATATGCTTACTGTTATGTGGATCAATTACTTTATTACATTTTAAATGCCCTCAAAACAATCAATTCATTAAATTAGTGAGTAGTATATGTTTGATTTGTACTTGTAACAATTTGTAGGTTAATGGTTGAAGTTTCAAATACAGGTACTGTTGAAAATGATGATAAGAATAATAAAAGTTATTTTTAATAATTTAAACAGAAGTAATATTAAAGGGTGGAGTCACGTCATTGGGGTGTGTCCCTAATATATTATTGATTTGCACTGGTATAACAATTTGTAAAGGGGTGAGAGTGCATGTAAATAGACCCTTAGAATGGAGTAGTCGATTCCGTCTAGAGTTGGCATTAATACTCAAACTTTGCATGAAATGGAAGAAAAAAGAATTCATTGGCAATAATAAATAAACACATATCAAGAACCAAAAGATCAATCCACAAGAATGATAGTGTGAAGTTCAACACAAACCAGTGTATGATACCAAATTAGAACATGGTGTCTATTGGAAAATAATAGAGAGAAAAACTTAAAATATATGTTATGGTTATGTGGTAAAAATGAATACAATGTGAAAGATAAAATGGTTACATAAACTTATTATAGGCAGCCTAACGTTTTATGTTAGATCTTTATGATGATATGTAAGTAATGTTGATCATACTTCTATAATAAATTAGCAAATAAATCAATAAAACAAAATGGAGAAAATAGCAACCACTATTTACATCTAACTATTGTTAAAGTGATTGTGTATATTGCTTTAATTCTTCCAGGTATCTTACTTCTCTCAACATTAAGATGGTGTATTTGTTTGAATGCAAGGAATGAAAGCAAATAGCGACCAATGTTATTTATAGGCTTCGATTCTACAAATCAAGAATTTACAAGCACTATAAGAATCATATAGAATCACCAGCGAGATGTTAAGAATATAATTCTTGTAGTAAGAGATAATTGTTATCTTCACACTAGGTTAATTCTTGTTGAGTTAGTTATGCAGGCTTTCTTACCTCCTTTTTGTGTGTTCATCTGTTTCTAGAATAACTAGAATGTCATCTTTCAAAACGTTAAAAAAAGAATTTATAGTTAAGAAAAATAGTATCTTTTGTTGCAATTGTCTTGACAGTGAACATCCTAAAATCGAACAAGATTATTGAAATCAGAAGCAACGGAATCAGATATTGTAATCTCTTGTAGTAGACATGCTAGTAACTCGCAACCACTGATGAAAATTATGCAAGAGAGATGATCAACATACGACAGTCCATGAGATAAACAATCAAATACATTTTTTCGATTTTCTACTGCAGTGTAGAGAACGTTCTATTGATTAACACCCTCACATATACTATTACCAACAACTCTATAAGTATAGTACTAAGACTAGTTGTAAACCAACAGATCACTTGTAACTGAAAGTACTAACAACACGAATGCCGCCTCTAAAAATCGAAGAAGGAAAAACGTATTCATCACCATTGTAAAATATCGAAGAGATAGAAGAAATAAGAGAAGTGGCTCAGAAATATCGAGCAACAAAGGAGAAGAGAAAAAGGTTGAAATTGCATCTAACTTTGTTGTTCTTTTTCAAAGAAATTGACACATATATAGTAATCAGTATCTCATAATGTAAACTATACAATATGGACTTTAGTATTTAATTATTTTAGAGTGGGGATGGAAAGTTAATCATGTGTGAAAGTTATTCAAGTGGACTCTAACATTTGAAAATTTCACACTAACATACTATGTATGTTCCAATACATCTGACCGACACCTATTATTCATGAATTTCTCACCCTTTTATCCCTCGTTGAAAAATTAGAAATTTACATTCCATGAGAGTCGAAAATCGTACTTAAAGTTTAAATATCATCGTTGAACATACCGCCTCTAATTTGGCTAAGTCTATCTAACTTTACTTGGTATTAAATTATCAGAGTTGAATAGGAGAATATGAGATTTTAATTGGGTAAAGAAGAAAGTGCAGTGATTTGAAGGAGTTGATGTGGATCTGTGGGAGTTGTGGTTTGAGTTACCTAATGATGTGTTTAACAATGAACAAAACAAAACAACCGAAAATGCAAGTTGATTTCTTTAATAATTGTTGAAATTAGATACATGAGTAAATACAATTGATATCTTGAAATTGTAAAAATTAGGACCTTATGTAAATGCAAATGATTTCTGAAAGAATTGTGAAATTAAACGACATGAATAATGCAATGATATTTTTGGTTTTCAAAAATGCAAATGTTTCTTGAAAAATGTGAAATTAAGACATGAATAAATGAAAATGATATTTTTGCGTTTTTTAAAATTTTAAAATGCCAATTTCAAAAAAGAATATTGAGACTAGTTAGTATCATGAATAAATGCAAGTGAATTTAAAAAAATTTCAAAAACTATTTATATTTACGTTGTACATTTAAAAACCCAAAACCATTATATATTTATTTTGGTTTTTAGTTTTTCATTCTTAAAAGAGTTCAGTATATACAAATGTAAGGACATCTATTTTTATTAATAGCAATTTATATGTTTTCCTTTTACAAAAAATATACTCCACCCTATTGTAAGAAAAAAAATCAATTTACACTTAAAATTGATTGATCAGGTATGTTTTCATTTTTAAATAAAATATAATTTATGCAATCTTTTAAATTTTTGACTATATAAATTGATCTTTATTTTATTTACTTAGTAAAAATATTATAACTTAATAAAAAAATCTTTAAAATATCTCACCATCAAAACAATATCAACATATATCGAACGGTGGGAAACGTTATTAATATTATTCATAATTATCGAGTGAATATGCTTTTTTCTTTTTGTTATCCTAAAAATCATAATTATTTTTTGTTTTATATATTCAAAGTTGTAGAGTTAACATGAAAACTTATCTAATATCACCCCTCAATCTAAGAATTCTTTATGTTTTCTATAAGACTATTTTGATTTTGTTATCTCTTTTCTGCTCTCATTTTCATCAGGTGACGTTTTTCCAATAAGACTATTTTAGTTTCTATCTCTGTCTATCCTCATTTTTGTCCCAAGTCTTGAGTTTGCAATTAGATCTAGATTATGACTACTCTATTCATCTTATCTATCAATTTGATCAATCAATCATATAATACATATATGTATAACACTAGTTATGTTATTATATTTGAATAGATGATGTTGATATGTTCGGAGGGTTCATAAATCATTGTTATTTCTCTCACTCTATCACTAAATTAATTCTATTTATTGGGTTCTTTTTCATATTATTATTATATTTATTTGTTATTTTTTCAATTAGATCCATGAATGAGACGATAAAACACATATCAAGACTATCGAGGTCAGTCCATAATCCAATGAATTCATTAAACATTTTCTCATATTTCCATAGTTTTACTCAAATTGTCATTTGAGAAGGATTCGATATAAATCTCTTACGATTGTGATTTCCTATGATTAAACATGATGACATTTAGAAGATAGAATAAGTAATAATATATAACTTATATATTTATATTCTCTTTGTACTTTCTATTATTAATTTATTTGACGAGTAATTGTCTCTATGATTGCTATCAATTTGAGTTAATAGTTTTATCATACTATTGAGAAGAGTCTCATCCAACATATATCAATTCTTGTAGAGTATATTGTGTATTGTTGCTTCTAAAATATGTTTTTTCTTATAGGAAATGAATATTTTTTTTACTAATTAATATTTAATTTTTTTTATTGTTCATAAATAATTGTAATTTTTGTAATATGATTATGAGATCTGAAACTTTATGGTGTTTAGTCTTCTAACTTATCCTAAGATATGTATGGTAGAGGGATTTAATTATATGGTGAGAGAGTGATTTATCTGTTTAAAAATTTAAATATTTTTTAAACACAAATAGAATGAAATAACCCAAAAATTTATTTGCCTTTATTTCTCTCTAGTACTTGTTGACATTTATATTTGTTTCCTAATGTTGATATTGATATGCAAGAATTGAATACTGCTTATGACTTTCTTAACAATGTTCTCTTATTCCACAAATCCTGTTATTTGTAAGTCTTTTTATTGTTTCATCTAAAAATGAACCATCTTGTGCATGCAATAAGTTTATTTGTGTCATTGGATTAACATTTACGTCATTTCGTCTCGTCCCTAGGTTTATTCTGTATAGTCCAATTGATGCGGTTTTAATCCATATTCTTTCGTTGTGCATCCAATAGTGCTTGTGTTTGTGTCATTGGATGAAAAGTTAGGTCATTTCGTCCCTCTATGAACTTATTCTTGTCAATTAAGGTTTTTTCATTAACCAATCTTGGTGCATGCAATAAGTTCATTTGTGTCATTGGCATGAACAATTTAGCTCATTTTCGTCCTTCCCTAGGCTTATATCTTGTCCAATTTAGGGTTGTTAACCAATCTTGTGGAATCCAATAGTTCATGTTGTGTCATTGGTGATTAACATTTTAGCTCATTTTCGTCCTTACCTAGACTCTTTGTTATTCTTGGTCCAATTAGTGCTTTCTATTAACCAATCTGGTGCACATGCAATTTAGTTCATTTGTGTCATTGGATGGAACATTTAAGTCATTTTCGCTCCCTAGGCTTATTCTTGTCCAATTTAGGGTTGTTAAACCAATCTTGTGCATCCTAATAGAGTTCATTTGTTGTGTCATTGGGTCATGGATAACATTTAGCTCCATTTCGTTCCCTACCTAGACTTATTCTTGTCCAATTAAGGTTTTAACCAGATCTTGTGCATGCAATAAGTTTATTTGTGTCATTGGATTAACATTTACGTCATTTTCGTCCTCCCTAGGTTTATTCTAGTCCAATTAGGGTTTTTAACCAATCTTGTGCATCC
>PGTU02016669.1:0-19137 GCA_002896215.2 Cicer echinospermum | reverse complement strand
ATATCACAATTTCATTCAAGTAGCAAGAACACTCCAGTAGATATCATTCACACAGTAACAATCAACATAATATTCATAAAATCAGACGGCATACAATCTTGATATAAATAAATTCACGGCAATTCTATAGGTTACTAAATTATATTTTAATCCTCACTATTACCATTCACATTTAATTAATTAATTATTATTACTCAATAGGGCTCTACTGTACGTAGTAAGCCCCGAATGAACATCTGGGAATTTCGGCATTCCCGTTCATCTCACGTTATTTTATGCTCATAATATCGAACCTCATCTCACCCTTTACCTCGACTGAAGATTTTGTCCAACGAATCTGATCTGCTAACGGGTCGTTTCTTTGTCGGTCGTCGTCTCTAGTAGTCCGCGAGAGAATTATAGCCACACAACCACCAAATACAAAGAAATTACTTACTATAAATAAATGAATAAATAAATAAATAAATAACAAAATAAATAATAAATAAATAAGTAAATGAATAAATAAATAATAAAATAAATAACTAATAAATAATAAATAGATAAATAGATAAATAAATAAAATAATATAAATAAATAAGTAAATGATAAATAAGTAATAAAATAAATAACTAAATAAGTAAATGAATAATAAATATAATTAAATAATTGGACAAATAATTAATAAATAAATACTAATAATTAAGTAAGTAAATAAGTAAATGAATAATAAATAATAAAATAAACAACTAAATAAGTAAATGAATAAATAAATAATATAATAATATAATTAATTAAATGGATAAATAATTAATAAAATAAAAAATAAATAAGTAAATAAGAAATAAATAATAATAAAATAATAAATAAATAATAAACGAATAAATAAATACACAATAAATAAATAAATAAATAGTAAATGAATAAATAATAAATAATATAATAAATAATAAATAAATGATAAATAATTAATAAAATATATAATAAATTAATAAGTAGTGAATAAATAAATAATGATTAAATAAATAAGCATGAATGAATAAATGAATAATAATAATAATAATAATAATAAATAATAATAATGATAAGATTTATAAAATAACAATTAATAAGTAATGAATAAATAATAATATAATAAATAATAAATTATGGAAATATAATAAATAATAAATAAATTAAGCAAATGAATATAGTATAATGAATAATAAATAGAGTAATGATAAATAATAATTAAATAATAAATAAATAATGATCCGTAAATGAATGAGTAAATAAATAAATAATAAATAAATAAATCCGTAAATGATAATAAAGTAATAATAAATAAATAGAAATGAATAAATAAAATAATAAAATAAATAACAAATAAATAATAAGTAAATAAATAAATAATAAAAAGGAAATAAATAAAATCATCTAAATAAACAAATTATTTACTATTGTACTACAACTCAGAAATACCTTTAATACCATACATGCTTATGCTTATATTGAGAATAATTTTAAATCATGCAATTCAAAAATGTGCTTAATAAAAATTTATGTTACGAAGTCATGTAAAGAAAAAAAAGTAGAATTAAATTAAAGCAGTTATTTAGGTTACGAAATCAAGATTCGTTATAAAATTATTGGGCAAGTCTATTACTTTTAAAAAATGCAGAGGGCAATTCTTGCTACAAACATACTTATAATTATAATAACATAAATAAGGGTATAATTTTAATTAACTTAAAGCAAAAATCATATAGCATATATGTTAATGCAATTGATAAATATTTTATTAAATGGATTGCTTGCCATAATCTCTTTTAATTATAGCTAAAATAAATGAATTCTTTAGATGCAATTTAACTCATATATATGTCCAATTATTATAATTCAATCATCCAAGCTATTGTTAATTAAAAAAACTGGAAATAGAGGAATACATACCAATATTATTATGAGGACAGATGATTGCAAGCAGCCTTGTTGACTAGTAAGGAGGAATTATGGGATGAAATATAGAAGGAAAAGGATTTGGCACGTTGTTTATGTGTTTTTTCTTATCCTGAGAATTATGCTTCTTGGAATGAAATCACAGACCGGCGGCAACTTTGGCCAAGTCCATTACTTACATATATATATATTTCAGCAATGTTGGGTTTTGTTTGTCAGACCTCTTCTTCTCTAAAATGGACAATTCAACTTAGCCCATTTCTAATTCTTTACCACTATTATTTACTATTATCTATTAATTATATATTTAGGGTGTGTTATAGCTATATATCAGAATTCAGAATTAATTTAGGTCCATTAATTCCGTTTATAGTGAATTCAATTTATAACTTATGCTATTAATAGATATTATTGGCTATTATACGGATATTTATGGCAACAACATCATATCATACATTATTATGTTTTATATAAATAGATAATAGTTATTTTTTATATTTATACTTCATACTATAAAATCGAATATAAAGATCTAGATAACATCACTACTAAGATATGAGGCCTAAGATCATAGCAATTCAAAACTAGTATATTATTATATTATTATTACAATAAAATAAATAGCATTAATAACAATGATCACTGATTTTATTTAAATAACTATAAAGACAATCACGTAAAAAAATTATTCTACCACAAGAACGCATGTGTAAGAAATATCACTAATATTATAATATAATATAATAATAATATAATAATAATAATAATAATAATAATAAATTAAGTATAACAATGAATTAGGGTGTACACTCAGCTTGAATTGGTGACAACGAAGATACGGAGGCAACAGAAGAATAGCGCGCAAGCAGAACAGGGCAAGCAGATGAGGCCAACCTGAAAAGGTCCTGCTGATGAGGCCCACCCTGAAGCGATTGACAAATATCCTGGGGTCCGATGACAGTTCTGTCTTTAAGGACATATGGGGATCATGTTGCGACACGACTATGGACGGCGTGGTAAATTATTTAAATCAAATTAAATATTTAATTTTGGTTAATGTTAGAACTTAATATTTGTTTGGTTAATTTTATTCAGGATCGTGGAGAGTTAGAGGGTTTTTAGCATGGAAAAAATAAAGAAGTAGTGATTGGGTTTATGATTTATGGTAATTTTCCGTGACAGAATATCAAATTTAGTTTTTAGAATATCTACTCGTAATTTAATTTAGATGTTACCCATAAATTGTCCGAGTTAGATCGATTGAAGGACAAAGAGCAAAGAACAAACGACTAATTGCTCGTAGAATCATATTTAATGTGTGAAAGCGTCAAAATAGGTAACGGGTTAGAGAGCGGTTGATTTCATCAATATAAATATATTGTTAGATGAACGAAAAAAAAACCGTATTCCAAATGATTCATCCGGCCGTCAACTACGTACGTTAATAAGCTCTTTGAGTGAAAAATTAATTAATGTGAAAATATGGGAATTGAAAAGTTAAAAATGTAAATAAAAATATTTATAAGGTTTGATTAATTTAACTTCATTAGATGTGTGGTATTGATATTTTTATGATATTGTGATTTAATTTGTTAATGTGGATATTTGATAATATTGTGATAATTGAATGTCGAATGAATTTTATGTATATGTTTTATTAGATGAGTATTATATGATGTGATGATAAAAAATGAATGCATTGTGATTAATTTTATGTTGTGTGATGATGTATTATAATAATTGTGATGTTATAGAATTGTGATAAGTTTATGTTATGAGTAATGATTAATATAAATTGTTATGAGATATTAAAGTAACTCCAAGTACTTCATAGTTATAATGGTACACATTGTGAAGTAGAGTTAAGCTCATACGTAGCATTGCATTTTCTTGTGATTGTTTATTGTGTTGATGTGTTCAGATGTAAATATTACTATTAGATGATTTGATACATATTATAATGAGATGATTATTTTACTTGAGTGACTTATGATTATCATATGATACTATTTAAATATTTTAAATATATCATTATGTGATTATGATACGGTCTATTATGATTGTTTTGTGTTCTTCTTATTTATACTATACTATTAACCATGATCAAAACTCACATCCTTTGTTGTTTGTGTCTTGACTGACTTGGCCCTGCGTTGTGAAATTGCAATTATTATAGTTAATGAGTCTTGAAGTTCATGTTTGGGAGAAGCTCACTCTGGTAAAGGTGATACCAATAAATGAGAGTCATAAGTGTATTTATTTATTAATATTAGAAACAACTCTTTTATGAAAAACCCTACTCTTTTATAAAGGAAAAGTTTAATTTTTTGAGAAATGTGAGATCCTAAATTTGATATAAAAGCTTTAATTCAAAAAAAATAGATTTTCTTTATCCGCTGCGAAATTAAATTTAAAATCTTCTTGTAATATTAATATATATTATTTGGAGCTTTAGGTGTCACAACATCATTCGAAAATTCCGCCATTTTTTTGACAATTGTAACATTGGGATCCCTTTTTTTTGTTGAATTTCTTCTTGACTTTCAAATTCTTGTTGTTGTTATCCTTGTGTTCTAACTTCTTGAATTTCCAGTCCCTTCATCGGAATCACCAGCCCTTCACCAGAGTCATACTTCTTGTACCACTTAATTACTATTGCCTTTCTTGTGTTCCACATCACCTTGGTTGGTCTTCTTGCTAACTTGGGCCTGCACTTGAGATGTTGAGTTTGTTGCACACATTTCTCTTACTCTTAGTTCACGAGCTTCAAGAGAGCTTGAAAATCCTCCACCCTCCATCTTATCAAGATCCTTTGATTCTTCAATGGCCACCACAAGATGATCATACCTTTGTTAATGTTCTAAGGTTATTTTCATAACCACCACTTAATTATCCATTCACATTTGGTTGTCATATGATTAACAACAACCTGCACATGATTGAAGTAATCTACCATAACTTAATCTTCTTCCATCTGCAATAGTTCGTATTGTCCATCCTTCATTCATGTTTCTTTCCTTTCTTTGACCTACACTTGTGTTTCCCATTTTTGATTCCCTCACACTTGCACTCATGTTCCCCAGTTTAGAACCCAGCTCTTGATGTAAATTATTAGAACAAGTTGTACTAATTGAGAGATTGAAGTTGAGAAGAGAGAGAAAAAACAGAACTTTCCAAAACGGAGATTGATTAACTGCATCTAGAAATGTTCTCCAATTTACAAATTTATATTATTTTGAGCACTAACTGTCAAAATAGAATTATAACTTCTTATCTACTTTCAATTGTATTCTAACATCCCTAGCTAACTACAAATCACTTAAGTACATTTAACACGTCTCCCATCCAACATAATTACTTCCACAATTCCTCAAAACCAATAACATTCGATATATGTTAATAAAAAATCACATACGAAAATAAATAAGGAATTACAAATTAGAAATGGGTAATTGAAAGTCAAAAATTATTTTAGCCAAAATAGAGTCAAAATCACAATTAAAAAATTTCGAATAAAAAATCGTTTTAAGATACTAGATATTATAGAAAATAGTATTTATCTTTGTTTATTTCATATTTGAATTAGTATTAATACGTAATTATTGTCTTTGGACATTCAATTAGTTTACTGTTTTATTAGTTGCAATTATTAGATACATTTGTTGAAATTAACTATAATGTGACACCCTACCAATAACATTTATAATAATATATACTAAATTATTTGCAAAACATGCAGCGGATAAAGAATATTTTGTTAAAGAGAAATAAAACTTAATATTTTAATTTAGGATATCACATTTCTCTAAATACACATGTAACAATTCAACTTTGTTCTCATTAAAATAGTACAATATCAATGAACTTGATTTAACTAGAATTTCTTGATTTAATTCCAAGACTTACTCGTACTAAGTTTCCATAAAAAAGTCCATCATTGTAATACATAAGTAAAATACATATTTAAACTCTTATTTCCCGGTATCACCTATCAGAGCGGGGTTTCTCCCAAACTTGAACTTCGAGACTCATTAACCTGTAATAACTGCAATTTCGCAAACGCAGGGCCAAGCCAGTCAAACACAAACAGCGAAGGAGGTTAGTTTTGAAATCATGTTTGATAGTACAATATAAATAAGAGGAACACCCAATTAATCATCAATAAACTGTAACATTACACAAACATTCTTCAAGGAAAAACATCACATTATGTAGTCAAAATCAAGAAAATCAATACACTTCACTGTAACATCAATTCATCGCATAAATTATTATCACACATTAATACATATTAATCACAACAAAAACAATCACAAGATAATGCAATGCTATGCATGAGCTTAGACTCTACTTCCACAATGTGGTATCATTCTAACTCTGAAGTACTTGGTTAGGAGGCTTGATACTATGCACCATCGTGGTGGACGGACAATTCAAATTGAGGCCCTGTCCTCGTAGATCCCCTCAACTCAACCCGAGACACATATATTGACAGTCGAGGTAAACGTGTGTTGCGTGGTAGCTCCCGACATTTTGGAATGCTACCTCCAAGTCACATAGGAATTCCCCACTCGAATACCTCCAAGGTCTAACAATCTTGCATTAAGGCTCGACAACAGACCGCCACGATCAGGCTCATTCAGTTGTACTTCCCCGGAATCACTAGGCTTGTCAGGCCCTACCTATATGATGACAAATAATATCCACTTCACAAATTCACAATATTTATTTTCTCCCCTCGTTGGTATATGATACTCCATTAAAACCGTCATCTCAAACACAAATTGAAATTGCCATTATTTCATCAACTATGGAGTTAATTCAATATTCTCATCACAATATCAGTATCATTAATCATATATCATCACATAAACTCATCACAATTTTATAGAATCACTATCCTCAATCAAAACATCATCATTATCATCACATAAACTTATCACAGATTTATATCATAAATCACACATCATCATCAAATAAACTTACATTATACACTGCATTCACTTAAACTCATTTAATCAAACATATGCACAAAATTAATTTGAAATCAAATATCACAATGATGTCAAATCACAATAACATCAAATATCACAATAACATCAAAATATCACAATAATTTTAAAATATCACAACAATATCAAATATCACAATAATGTTAAAATATCACAATAATATAAAATATCACACATATTAACGAAATAAATCAATCACACCTTATAAAATATTCTATTTCACATTTTAATCTCACAATTTTCGTATTGCAGATTAATTAATTTATCACTATAGGGCTACTGCCATACATAGCGACCCCAGATGAATCGTTGGGAATACGGTTTTTCCCGTTCATCTCACAATATATTATACTCATGAATTCAAACGTTCTCTCACCCCTTACCTTATTTCGATGCTTTCACACACGAATACGATTCCCCGAGCAATACAGCTTTTGTTCATTGACTCTTTGTCCATCATCGGTCTAACTCATAGTTATGGTAAATGTTAAAAAATAGTTTATGAGAACGATACTCTAAAAACTAAAATTCGGAAAATTCTGTCAAGGAAACTTACATAAATCAGAAAAACAAATCATTGAATAAAATAGAAATTTTTCACACCGGTCGTTTTGGCGTTCGTTTCACTCAAATCGGACTTACGGTGAAGGAGAACGGATTCAAACTAAAGAATTTTATAAACGGAGAAGTCGGTATTTTAGAGAGAAATTTGGATGGTTAAAAAATCTGAGGAAGTATGTTTATTTGATTACCTAAATGAATAAAACGACATACTGAAATTTGGACAAGAACGAAGAAACTTTTCTGGAACAATTATCGATCATCGGTGTCAACTATAGATTGTTGTTTGTGTTTCTCTTTGGTTTTACGGCCGCCGCCGTCTAACTCCCTTCATTTTTTGTTTGTTTTATTTTATTAACAATTAGGGTTCACAAATGGTCAAACCCATTGGTCTCATTTTAGGTTTACTAGTTTTATTTATTATTATTTTTTAAAATACATTTCATTAATAAATCATTATTAATATTTCAAAAACTAATAATTTATAAATAAAAATAATTAATCTTTTAAAATACATTAATAACCAACAAACTCTCATATTCAAATTAATCCTATAATAATACTTATTTTCCAAAATACCTCAAAATTAAAATATTACCATCACTAGAGAATAGTCGAAATATAAATAAATAAATATAACATCAACACTTTATATAATTACTAATCTAATAATATTATATAAAATCACAATGTCATAATAAGTATATAAAAATTAAAGAAATCAAACACAATATCACTACTATCTCAGATAATTATTTATATAAAAAAAAACTAAAAATAGAAAATAGTTATAAATAATTAAATATACTATGTGATACTTATATCAGTCACCGCACATAAAAGTATTACACTAATTGGGGTAACATGTGTATACACGTAAAATTGTATAAAATGTTTTTTTTAATAATATATTATATTCACTAAAAATACTAATTATTTTAAAAATAGATCAAAGAGTAAAATATAATATATATTAATTATATCGCTCAATGTAATCTAATACTTATAAACTAGCACATCATATAATCACCTATATAATGAAAAATTAATCATCAAAGTTTATTACACATATATTTTATAATAATTTTAACATCAAATTAATTATTTAAAATCCTATTTAATTAATAAAATAGTTTATCATAAAATTTAGGGTGTTTACACTATAACCCTTTAATAGTCCTTCTAGACTTATAGATTGATCCAACATGAAATATCCAAACATGATACAATTTAAGTGATCAAAATATCTCAATTTTGAGTGTGATTTTAAGTGATTTTTGTGGTGCATTAACTTTTACGCTATGATGCTTTCAATTTAAAATGCATGAATATATTGTCTTTTCATTGGTGCATTAATTTCACAAAGATTTTGTCATTGTTGAATACTCTATTGCTCTTTTGGAATCTCCCCATATAACTTGAGGACTAAAATGAAAAGTTTGGTACAGTAAATGACCAAAAGATGATGCATAATTTTCCTCATAAAGGACGTTTAGTAATTATTCTAATAGGAAGGGGTTACTTGGTAACTACTATTGAGCGAACTTTGAAGCTGATCAAGTAATTTAAACTAATTGTTATTTCTGCGATACTTATTCTATAAGGCAGCGACGTCAAGAAAAAAATTGTTTTCCTTTGTTGCCCTTCGTTAAAAGTTTCATTATTGTTAATTTATACAATGAAATGGTAAGAGAATTAAGAATTAGCAATACTATAAGTGAATGCTGATAATGAAAGGTAAAATAGAAGACTTTGGAAGCAAGAAGGTTTAGGTTTACTACAATGGGGTAGAGATAAAGATTACATTTGAGGAATTCCTTATTTTCTTCAAAAGTTATAAATGAACATGGAACCCCAACTAAAATATATTTAGGTGTGTGGTTAGGGTTTATTTTCATTTTAGATGATTAAATCAAATAAATTTCTATTTCCACTCTGAATTTCAATTTTAGGTCTGACATGTTATGTGTTTGTTGAAAGGGCTATGTCAAACTTAGTTTGATGACATGTTATGTGCTTGTTGAAAGTGTTATGTTCAAAGTTGTTTGATGAAATACATGTTGTGGTGATTTTGAGTTGCGTGTTTCTTTTCCCTGATTATAATACCACAATACTAATTTCCACACACACACACATATATATATATACTCTTCAATAATAACCAAAATTAAGAAACAATCATCTCTCGTCTTATGCAGAGGTTTATGTTTTTTAGATAGGGAAAAGGAAAGATGAGTTCCTTTAGTCTAATATATGTCCCCAGAGTAGTAAATCACATTTGTAATCAAAATTTTTTTATTTGAGGTTTTTGGAAGTTAAAAATTGGAGACAAAAAATTAGGGTTTAAGTGTTTAGAGAGAAGGAAGAATATGAAGAAAAAAACGAAAATGAATGGGTAATTAGGGGGAGAGGTAGGGGTTCTCATATTAAAGGAGGAGGGGAGTTATTGTCTTTCATCCTTTAATTAATATATCCTCTCAATTATAAATAAAATCTCTAAAAATTCTTAACACGAAAAAATTACTAGACTTAAAATATACTTCTAAACTCTCACAACTATCTTTGATGATACTTAATCATAATAACATCACATCACATCATTCAACTTTCACTCTAAAATTAGTGTCAACTACCTTAATTGACATGCATTCGTTTTTAGAAGAAGAATACAAACAACTCGCGTCAATAACTTTTCAAGATAGAAGTAGTTGATTTATAAATATCACGTTTAATATTTTTCACTCTGAAAAATGACTTATGAGAAATAAAACCATTGACAAACAACCCAAGTACTTAATAAAATATTCGTCAAAATATTAAAGGGAGGGAGTTATTGTCTTCATCCTTTAAATTTAATATACTCTCTCAATTATAAATAAATCTCTAAAAGTTCTTAACACGAAAAATTACGACTTAAATATACTTCTAAACTCTCACAACTATCTTTGATGATACTTTAATCAAATAACATCACATCACATCATTCAACTTCATCTAAAATAGTGTTAACTACTTAAATGACATTGCATTCGTTTAAGAAGAAGAATTTACAAACAACTCGCGTCAATAACTTTTTTCAAGATAGAAGTATATTGATTTATAAAATATCACGTTTTAATATTTTTCACTCTGAAAAATGACTATGAGAAATAAAACCATTGACAACAACCCAAGTAAACTTAAATAAAATATTTCGTCAAATCTAAATTTTTTTAAAACAAATTGAAAGTGGCCGCTTTTGTTCTATTGTTTCCAAAGGCCGAAAAATTTGCTTTTTTGACAATTTTTCACAATGAATAAATATATTTCAACTTACATGACACATAGAAATTCACTAATTAATAAGTGGAATATATTAAGATCAGTCTTTGTTTGATTTATTTAATATAATCAATATATTTTTAAATATTAATGTCTTCAAAAACATAAAAAAAAATTATAGAGCAAAATATTACATGTTTGAACACCACAAAGATATCATCAGAATCTTTCATGGAGAACTCTTATTAATTACTCTTTATTCATTTAGTTCTGTTTATTTTTCATAATAGCTAATTTCTTGTGTTTGGGATATGATACCTACTAGCTAATTTAATTTTTTTGGTTATTTGAATGTATTTTTTTATCGATCTCTAATTAGGATATTGATAGCGTTTCAGCAGTTTGTGTACTGAGAGATCGTTGCCAGTAATAATAAAAGGTAGTACCGAGTGTCGATACTCAAGGATTGCGTTTTACTATTGAATATATATTTAGTTATAAAATTGGAACAAAAGGTTCCAAGTTGATTGAAATAATATTTAAAATTGACAGCAGCAGTAAAATTGATCACTATTGATAATTGAGAAAATGTCAGGGATAGTCACTTTGAATACAACTTGGTGGTCTACTTTGATCCCAGTTATTGAATTCCTTTATTGAATTATTACCGATTCTCCTTTATTATTCTTGCCCTAATGTCTTAGTGAAGATAACCTTTAATTCCAAAAGTAACCCCTAATTCCTTAGTAGATTTAAGATTAAATTAAGCATTACCGTATAGAATTTCTCTTGTAAATTATTGCTATTGCAACTAATTTAATTAGTTTCATGACCTGCACCTATGTCTGACTACAAATTCATTGAAATTTCTCATCTCCGCATTGCGTAAAAGTCCACTTCCGTTTTAAAATACAAATCGTAGACTTTTTATGTTTGGTCAAACAATAAAAAGCGTTAAGCAACCAAGTGAGAAATAATTCAATAACTCATTCATATAACTAGACATCATTCATAATAAGGGTTTCATCTTGTTACACTCATCCCTAACAGAATAGGGTTAGTTACTCATGACAGAATAAAGGAGATAAAGATTTAGGGAAGAATTCAGAAGGATTCATGAATTGCTTCTTGATAAAACTGCTCCAATGATGTTAGAAGCGGCCGTTTTTGAGTTTCTATCTAGGCGCGGAACGCACTCCAGGGCGTTGGGGCCAGTAGAAATGCTGGGAAAAGTGTTCAGGTGCACTTTTGGGCGCGCTCCTAGCGCTAGCATCTGATGTCCGGTGTAATTATTGCATTTTTTCCTCTTTTGAGTCTGATTTTGATTCGGTATATTTAGAAAGTTGTAGCTATGGCTCTTAGCTTTCATTTTACATATCGTTTGACTCCAATTGGACATCCACAACTCAGATATGGCTGGGATACTCTACATATGTCATGTTGGATTTCCACCTAAAATTCAGCACTGCACCAAACACAACGCAATGTAAATTACGAAATTCCTACTTAATCATTGACATAAAACATTAAAACATTTTATTAACTCAAAGAACAAATCAACAAATATAATATCAAAAATCCTTATTTAACTGATGATGTGAGGATAAATAAGACTAAAATAGTGGGAAAATATGCATATGATGAAGAGTCATCAAGTAATTGTATTTTTATCGCTTATGGTGCCTTTATAAATGAATTTGTCCAATTATAGTTGAACCATAAGTTATTTTGTAAATGCTTGAGATAAGGAAGTTGTTGTAATCCAAGCTACTATAAGATATAACACTTGAATGCCCAAAAATAATTTATAACCATACGTGCTTAATCTAATTTCAATACCGTAAGGGATTAAGGATTTATTAAGATTAAATACTCTTTTTTTAAATAATTAGTTTTGAATATAATTGAAAATTTAGTAATAATAATACGTAAGAAGTAATAATACTCTGTCATTCAACTTATTTTATTGCCACCCTTCACGTAGGTTCAATGAAGTTGTATTTAATGGAGGTTTATTTTTTATATTTTTGACAATTTACTGTAGCTTTAATTAAATTAAGTTAATGAGAATTAACATATTTGAACAATATATATAAAATGATTATAAAGTACTATCATGAAAATAGACAGTATAAAAATGCTATCCATTCTAATTCTAATTAAAACTTAATTCTTATATTTATCTATTAATAATATATGAAAAGAGCCTCGCAAATTATTCTATTGTTATCTCATTGTCAATTTTGTTATATACATTCTATTTTTACCAAGTCGCTTATATACTTACGTTTCACTCAAATTTTAATTGTTGGCAAGCTTTATTTGAAGCTCTATGCTCACATCAATATCATAAAATAATTTTAATTGTAATTACTGTAATAGAATTTAAAATATAACAATATGATAATACAAAATTGTTGTAAAATATACTATAATAAATTTAACATACTAAGAACAAACCATAAAAATATTGAATTTCATCAATTGATTGAATTGAGAAATAAATTTTTACATATGGGGAAGTGAATAATGTTTTATATAACATGCATGATTTATGTGCACTTAACTCAACTAGTCGCACAATCTCTAACTAACTCGTATAACTAAATACTGTAAGAAACTAAGTAACTGACTATTTTACAAAGCAATGATTTGTAACTGATATTTTACAAAGCATGATATGTTTAGAACGTTCATGGTGGGTCAAGATTAGAGCAAGTGGATGATAGATTTTGTTTCAACACAAAAACCATAACTATTGGAGAGCTTCAAAGTGAACAATAATGTCGCAACAACAAATTCACTAGCAGTAGAGGAGAATGCCCTATACTTAGCTGCAGCAGAAGATTTAGAGACTGTAAGTTGTTTTTTTTTTCCTTCCAAGAAACTAAAGCATCACCAATGAAGAGGCAAAAACCAGTAGTGGATCTTTTAGTATCCACAATGCTGCCCCAATCAACATCAACATAAGCTGAAAGTGCAAGAGAATTAGTTGTAGGAAACAAAAGACCTTGGCCTGGTGGAGATTTAAGGTATTGCAAAATATGGGGAACCGCAAGGAGATGAGGTCGTCCTGGCTGTTGCATATATTAGCTGAGTTTATGAGCAGCAAAGCTAATATCAGGTGTGATATAGTCAAGTACATGAGTTTGCCAATGAGTCATCGGTAAAGTGATGGATCAGAAATAAGAGTATCGTCAGTGGTTGAAAGTATAACATTGGGATCCATTGGGAGTGAGACAGGTTTGCAGCCCAAAAAACTAGTATCCTCAAGAAATTTGAGAGTATATTTATGCTGAGAAAGTGATATTCCGTTGTTGGACTTAGCAATTTCCATGCCTAGGAAATACTTTAAGTTACCAAGAACTTTTATTTTGAACAATAATTGAAGGAGGGCTTGAGTCTCGGAAATTTTAGTGAATTTGGGCCTGCCGGCATAATATCATCTAAGTAAACAAGTAGAATGATCAGAGAGGGACCCGAACTAGAAGTAAATAACGAATAATCGTTTCTAGACTGAGCAAAACCATGAGCAAGCAAGGTGCTGGAGAACTTGCAAAACCATTGTCGTGATGCTTGTTTGAGGCCATATAGGGATTTTTTCAGCTTGCAAACCAAACCTTTTTTAGCAGGATGGTAACCCAAAGGAGGAGTCATATAAACCTCTTCAAAAAGTTCACCATTAAGGAATGTGCTATTCACATCTAATTGCAACAAATGCCATTTCTTTGTTGTTGGCACTGTGGGTAAAATACGAACATAAGTGAGCTTCGCAACAAGGGAAAAAGTATCTATTTCAATACCAGCTTGTTGAGTATAACCCTTGGCTACCAAACGAGCTATGTGACGATCCACACTGCCATCAGATTTGAATTTCACTTTATATACGCATTTGCTACCAATACAATGCTTACTAGGTGGAAGGGAAACATATACCAAGTAATGTTGGCCTCCAAAGCTTTGATTTCTCCACTCATAGCTTGTCTCCATTCAGGGCTAGACACTCCCTGATGGAAAAATTCAGGTTCAGAAATAGCTGATATTGGACATATGAAAGATTTGTAAGATGGGTTGAGATGCGTATAAGAACAAAACTATTGAATGGGATATAAGGGTGATTGAGATGTCATCGCATAGTCATTTAAGTAAGTGGGTAAACAACTATTTCTAGTGGATCTATGCAATGTAGAAATATTGTAAGACCCATAATTTTTAAAAGTACACTTTATGTATTTTTGTGTATTTTGGATTTTGGCTCGGAGGCTTTTTAGCCAAAGTTAATAATATTTTGGAGTTTATATGATCAAAAAGATATTTTGTTGCCGTTTAGAATTACTCGTCGATAAATAAATTAATTTAACTGCGGTGAATCTTTTACGAAGAATTTTATGCGTTATGGGTGAAATGGTAAATTAACAAATATCTAGATATTTTGAGATATTTGTTAAGTTATAATTAATATATGTATATATACTTATATGTTTGTGTGGAGGGAAAAGAGAAGGAAATAGAAAGAAAAGAAAAGGGATATAAAAAGGAAAGAAGGAAAAAGGAAGAAAGGAAAAACAAAGGAAAGAAAGAGAAAGGAAAGAAAAACCAGATTTTTCCATCTTCCTCTCCCTGTCTCGCTCACTCAAATTCCTCCCTCCTCCATTTTTCGTTTTCTTTGCTTCCTTTCTTCAAGATTAGAAACCCAAGGTTTGGTGAGTGTGAAAGAGAAGATTACTCAACTTCAGTCTTCTTGTTTGATTCGAAAACAAAGAAAAATGGCGTTAGAGATTTTAAAACCGTCAAACACAAACCTCCCCGTTTCATCTAGATCTAAGCTTTGTTTCGTGAAGAGATAGAAGGGAAGGTTGCTCACCACCACACTACGGTGCTAGTGGACTAACTGGGAAGCGACGTCGCGAGCGGAGATTTTACCGGATTTACTCGCGGTATCGGAAACGCACGTTAAAGCTAACGTTAAGGTAAGGGCTCTTTCCAAACTTTTAGTTTGCATTTAGGGACTTATCTGTGGTTGTGTGGAAAAGAATTTTGTTAGGGTTGGAGTATTGATTTGGGGGAAAATGAATCTACGGCTTTATGGGTAAAATCTTAGAGTTAGGTTTGGGTTATATTGATGAATGTTTCGTGGAAAATGAATTTAAACTCATTATGTATGATTTTGAGTAAATGAAACTTGTTGTGTTTGAGTGGTGGATTGTGTTGATTTGTTTTCGTCGTATTTGACGTGTTCTTAATTAATATGGATGAAATTTGTTGTGTGTATGGTTGGATTCTGTGGAGAAATGAATTGATGTATTTTGGTGTGAGTCGTGGATTGGATCTGATAATAGGTTTGAGTTTGTTTTGTGTGGAATTTGAAAACCATTAGAGTTAAACGAGTATTAAAAATGGGGAATCTTTTAATATCTCGGTTTACTTAATGTGTGTTTGAGAAAATCGTTTAAGTTAAACGAGTATTAAGAATGGGGAATCTCTTAATGTCTACGTTTACTTAATGTTGGCGTGAAAACCATTAGAGTTAAACGAGTATTAAAAATGGGGAATCTTTTAATATCTCGGTTTACTTAATGTTGTTTTGGAAAATCGTTTAAGTTAAAAGAGTATTAAGAATGGGGAATCTCTTAATATTTCTGTTTGCTTAATGTTTGTGTGAAAATCGTTTAAGTTAAATGAGTATTAAAAATGGGGAATCTTTTAATATCTGCATTTGCTTAACGATTGTTGTGGATGGAGTCAGTGTATGCTCATGCATTTCATTTTGGTAAATCGTGCTGACCCGTGATAGGTGGCACCTCGGTAAACAGTACTGACCCGTGATAGGTGGTACGTTTACGATTTACGTTTTGGTAAGTTGTGCTGACCCGTGATAGGTGGCACCTCGGTAAACAGTACTTTGGCCTGTGATAGGCGGTACGTTTACGACTTACGCTTTTTCTTTTAGTAAATCGTGCTGACCCGTGATAGGTGGCACCTCGGTAAACAGTACTGACCCGTGATAGGTGGTACGTTTATGATTTACGCTTTTTAGTAAATCGTGCTGACCCGTGATAGGTGGCACCTCGGTAATTGGTACTTTGGCCTGCGATAGGCGGTACAATTATGATTTACGGCCCTTCGAGGAGGGTTTTGGTTTGGAATTCCGAGTCCATGCATTTTGGCATCTACGCATTGCATTAGGGTGCTTGGCACGCGAGTCGTGGTTGATTCAAGTTTATGATTGAGTGTTTTGAATTTGAGTTGTCGTGGTAATTGTGTTGAAATTGCTAAGTGTTATGTATTAATTATTGTGTGTAAGTGTGATGGATTGTAAAACTATTTCGAAACCCAATCTGTCGTGGTGATCAGGTGGGAATTGCTAAGTGTTAAGATGTGGGATTGTGTATGAATGGGATTGGATTAGTTTATGTATTTTTTGAAGGATAAGCAGGGAAATCGATTTCCCAATCAATTTGATGAGTTGCAGGGACTTTGCTATATTGGCAAAATCGATTTGCCAATCGATTTTGTAATCTGTTTTTCAAAACCATTTAAGAAATCGATTTGGAAATCGATTGGCCTTAAGTCAGGAACTCTGCAAAACTGACAAAATCGATTTGGCAATCGATTTGGCAACACAGGAACTTAGCAAAACTGACAAAATCGATTTGGAAATCGATTTGGTCATGCAGGAACTTAGCAGAACTGACCAAATCGATTTGGCAATCGATTGGCTCAGTAGAAATCCTTATTTTGAGTTAGATAATCGGTTGCTCAATTGATTTATCAATGCTTTGGTCAGTTATGTATTACTTGATGGATTGAGAACTTTATTTTGATTTCATTTTTAATTGGCAAGCATTATATGAACTTTTAGCATATGGAAAATCCTTTTAAGGTGCATGCTTAGTTGAAAGGTTATTTTGTGCATTTAAAACTTAAATGTTATGTGTTATCTGTTAATTTCGGTTGGTGACCCTTTACAACTATTGTGGAAATCTGGGCTTTGCCCTCAGATGAGAGCCAGGACGATCCTACCGGTTCGTACCCTACGGATGGGAATGTAGATGGGAATGCTTGACTGGAGCTATGTAGGAGGATCTCACGGGGCGCGTGGAGATCACTCAGGGTGTATAGTTATTTGGTAGGATGATCAGATTAGGTTGATGTATAGGGATTAGACGTCCTTCTTTTTGGGTTGCAGTATTTTAATTCGGAAAACTGTACCTATACTAATATTGTCTGTTTGACATGTTATTTATGATGGGGTCTATGTACCACCTTTTGAAGTGTAAATACTATGGATTCGTATTTTGAGAAATTTTTTCGCTGCTTGTAAAATTATAATGACTCAATATTTTATCCAAAAGTATTTCCTTATTTGTTTTTCTCTGTTTTATTTTAATCTCTTTTGAAAAAAAAAATACACCTTCGCTTTGAAAATCGGGGTGTTACAGGATGCTCAAGATTGGTTAAAAACCCTAATTGGACAAGAATAAGCCTAGGGAGAACAAAAATGACCTAAATGTTCATTCAATTACACAAACACACATATTGGATGCACAAGATTGGATAAAAATCGTAATATGACAAGAATAAACTTAGGGTGGACGAAAATGACCTAAATGTTCATCCAATGACACAAACACACCTATTTATTCGGACTTGGACGCACAGATTGGTTAAAACCTAATTGACAAGAAATAGCTATCATGGAGGTTAAAAATGACCTAAATTGTTCGAGTGCCAATGTACACAAAAACACTATGTGGATGACAAGATTGTTAAAGAACCTAATTGACAAGAATAAACTAAGGAGGGACGAGAACATGACTTAAATGTCATCAATGACACAACACAACTATTGGATGCACAGAATGGTTTAAAAACGCCTAATTAGACAAGAATAAACCTAGGAGGAGAAAAATGACTGCTAAATCGTTCATATGACAATAACAAACATATTAGATGCACAAGATTGGTTAAAACCCTAATTGGACAAGAATACTGCAGGGAGACGCAAAATGACCAAAATATTCATCCATGACCAACTAATGAACATATTGCATTGGCATCAAATTGGTGAATAATCCCTAATGGAGTACAGAATATAACTAGGAGGACAAAAATACCAAATGTAATCCTTGACACAAATGAAAGCTTATTGGAAAGCAACAAGATTTGTTAAAAACCCAATGGCAAGAATTAACCTAAAGGACGAACGAATTGACCTAAATGTTCATGCACAATGACACACAATGACTTAATTGCACACCACAAATTGGTTAAAAACGCATAACAGGACTAGAAACCTAGAAGAGGACGAGAAATAGACACACTAATGTTCACTGTGAATGAACACAAACACACTATTGGATACACAAGATTGGTTTAAATTCCG
>PGTU02016667.1:0-13134 GCA_002896215.2 Cicer echinospermum | reverse complement strand
TTCCACATTCAAAGCAAGTGAAGTTTTGATTTGAAATGTAGAACTATATCTTTCTTCTTGAAGCTTTTTCTTTTTGAATGTTCTATCAATTTCTAAATGAAACTTACCAAATTTCTTACAAAGAAGGATATATATTTCATCTCATCTGAAATCATTGGTCTTTGATTTGTTCTCTTGATTCGGTCTTTAAAGCAATATTTTTGGTCTTCTTCTCTTGACTTTCATTTGTTCTAGCCTTCCCAAGTTCGATTTCGTACTTCTTGAAGTTTCCAAATAGTGCAGAAAAAGACATTTGGATAGGCTTTTCTCTTTCGGATATTGCTGTAACTTTTGGTTGCCAGGCCCTTGTCAATGATCTCAGTACTTTTAGATTTAATTCATCATTGGTTGAAGATTTTTTCCGAGTGCTGTCAATGATTGGTTAAGTGGGAGAACCTTTTCTGTAAGTCTTAGAATAGATTCTCCGGGCTGCATTCGAAAAACTCATATTCTTGTGATAGTGTGTTGAGTTTAGACCTCTTTACCTCAATGGTGCCTTCGTGAGTTACTTCAAACGTATCCAATATTTCTTTTGCTGTTTTACAGTGAGATATGCGGAAAAACTCATCCATTCCTAGTGCAGATTGTAATATATTCTTAGCCTTTTTATCGAAAAGCACTTTTCTTTTATCCTCATCAGTCCAAGAATTTTTTATCTTTATTTCTTCTTTGTTATTGATGACAGTTTTTGGAATGAGAGGACCATTTTCAACTGCATCCCATATGTCGTCTCCTTGTGCTTCGAGATACGCTTGCATACGAATTTTCCAAAAATCGTAGTGCTCTCCAACAAAACATGGTGGCTTGGTACTGCTACCACCGTCTATAAAAACAGGTTGTGCGGAAGCCATGAATAATTGATCGAGGAATAAGTTACCTTAACCTGCTCTGATGCCAATTGTAAGTATAGAAGTACGCCTAAGAGGGAGGTGAATTAGGTGTTAGTAAAGTTTCTTGTTTTTAGTGATATGGTAGTTGAATTTTCTGAGTTTAAGAACAAAGCTTAATAAAAATTGCAGTAAGTAAATGAACACTTTAAGATTTATCCTGGTTCCCCTTATAAACAATGGGTATGTCGTCTCCTCTTGCGCACACCACAAGAGATTAATCCAATACTTGTCAGACAAATGTACAACTCCCACCCTGGGATTCTTGCTACAAAACTTCTAACAATACTTCTAAGATAGCACCACCACTATATTAGATTAAGCTATCTTGTACAAATGATACAATTAAGGTTTGAATGAGTCTAAGTTGTGAGTTCATATTGATAAACAACTCAATAGCAATTCAAGTACTTAAGAACTTTTAGAATATATGAAAAAATCTAATGTAATACTTAGAAAAATCAGGAATTTTGTTCAAAGTTGTTTAAATGAATTTATTCAAGGATTGTTGATTTTTTTATCTAAAGTTTATGGGTATTATTACTCCATAAACATCATTTCAGATTCGTGCCATTGATCCAAGAAGGTTTGATGAAAAATTACAATGTTCTAGAGGGCATTCCATATCTGAAAAAATTGTAATGTTTCCAGGTGTATTCGAATACAGTATATGTGTATTCGAATACACGTCTTTGTAACGTTTAAAAAATTCAAATTTTACATCTTGTATTCGAATACACATTAGTGTAGTCGAATACAGATTAGTGTATTTTAGCCTCTTGACTTAACTTGTATTCGACTACATATGAGTGTAGTCGAATACACACAAAGGATTTTTGGCCACTGACTTAGCTTGTATTCGACTACAGATGGGTGTAGTCGAATACAACATTTAAAGTTTTGCCTCTGACTTAAGTTGTATTCGAATACAAACATGTGTATTCGAATACACTTATGCAAATTGTCAAAAATATGATTTTAAATGATTTGTTAATGTTGTTTTTGATTTTCGAAGATATGTTAAATGCATATGTAAATATGAATTGTTCTCATGTATTTGAACTATTGATTTGTATCATATACCTTTTACATTTAATCATTTATTATTTGGATTTTGAAGCTTGTTTTGATCTTCTTTTTGATCTTGCTGCATTGTCCATAGTTGGTGGTCTTGTCGTCATCAAAAACATGTAGTTTACAGACTTTATCACGTGAACAAACATGTGATTTCAAACATAAGTCACTTAGGTTTAATTTCAAAGTTATCTTTAAATAATTTTGAAAAATGTGAATTTTTTAGTCAAGGTAAAATAACAAAGAGTTCACATAAATTAGTAGTTAGAGAATCTGAGCCTTTAGATTTAATACACAATGATATATGTGAACTTGATGGGACGTTAACAAGAAATGAAAAATGTTATTTTATCACTTTTATTGATGTTTGTTCTAACTATACTTTTGTATATCTAATGAAAAATAAGCGTTTGACATGTTTAAAATCTTTGTAATTGAAACTGAAAATTAATTTGGTAGAAAGATTAAGAGATTTTGTAGTGATAGAGGGACATAGTATGATTCTAGCTTATTTAATAAATTTTATAAATTGCAAGAAATTATACATGAAACTACTGTACCATATTCGCCTAAAATGAATGAAAAAGCTTAAATAAAAAAAATAAAACTCTGATTGAACTAGTTGTTGCTATTATGTTTAAACCTGATGTTGCATCTTATGGTGGGGGAAAATTATATTGATTGTTTGCTATGTTTTAAATAGAGTCTCTAAATCTAAAAACAAAACATATCCATATGAGATTTTGAAAAAAACAAAACAAAACTTGTCTTATTTTCGAACTTGGGTTGTTTGGCTTATGTCAGAATCTCTGATCCCAAGCGAGTTAACATTGGTTATGCAGTAAACAAAAAAGCTTATAGGTTTTGACCTAAATGCGAAAGCGATCATAGAGTTAAATGATGTTGACTTCCATGAAAATAAATTCTCTTTTAAATTGAGGAATAATGGGGGCATCGAACCAAGTTACGTTCTTGTAATGAGGAGCACTGAAAGCAACAAACAACGCGAAACCTAAACTGAAAGAAGTAAGAGAGTTCATAGTTGTTAAAGATTATGGACCCAACTATACGAATATAACTTAGAAGAAGATTCTGCAAATCTTCAAGAAGTTTTGTCATTTTTGGATCCAAATTTATGAAAAGAATTTATAAACGAGAAGATGGATTCTCTAGAGTCTAACAAGACCTGACATTTATTAGACTTGCCTCCTGGTTGCAAATCGATAAGTTGTAAATGGATTTTGAAAAAGAAACTAAAACTCGATGTAACTATTGATAAATGCAAGGCTCGCCTTATAGCCAAAGATTTGAAACAAAGAGAAAATATTTATTTCTTCGACAATTTTTTACCGGTCACTAGAATTACATCCATGAGGTACTCATTTCACTAGTTGTTATTCATAACTTGGTGATACACCAAATGGATGTTAAAACATCTTTTTTAAACGGCGACTTTGATGGAGAAATCTATGTGGAACAACCTGAAGGTTTGTGATTCATGGAAAAAGAAAACAAGGTCTGTAAGTTAGATAAATTTTTGTATGATCTTAAACAAGCTCTTGAGAAATGACATGAAAAGTTTGATAACTTGATTATATCGAATGAATTTAAAGTGAATGAAAGTGACAAATGTATTTATTACAAATCTGGAAATGGCATTTGCACTATCATATGTCTCTATGTAGATGACCTACTCATATTTAGTTCAAACATTCATGTTGTAAATATTGTAAAATTATTATTGTGAAACAACTTTGATATGAAATATCTAAGAGAAACGAGTGTAATCCGTGAAATAAATATTACTAGGTCAGAAAAAGGAATTTATTTGGATCAGCCTCACTATGTTGAAAATATCCTAAAGAAATACAAATACTTTGACTGTAAATGTGTTTGCACGCCATATGATTCAAGTGTGAAACTTTTAAAGAACATGATCAATGTATTATACAAACTGAATATGCGAGCATCATTGGGAGCCTCAGGTGTGTCATTGGTTGTACTAGACCCAACTTTGTATGTCGTAGAACTATTATCCAGGTTCACCAATAAACCTAGTATGAAGTATTGGCATGCTATCAAAAAAGTCATGAGATACCTAAAAAGAACCATAAGTCTCGGATTACATTATCAAATATTTTTTGTCATCCTTGAAGGATACATTGATGTTGATTGAAACACTTGAAGTAACAATGTCGATTTACAAGATACGGGGTTTGAATTGTAAATGCACCTTTTAAAAATTCCTATTAAAACTTAAGAAAATAACTCAAGATTGATCTTGGTTATGAAAACAGAAAACAGAGAACGTTCTTGATTTTTGTAGTAAAACAAAGAACGTTCCTTGATTAGTTGAAAACAGAAAATCATTTTATGTTTTATCTTAGTTAATTAATTCAGTATGATAAATAAAGAGATATGATAGAGAATACCACACAAAGATTTTATCCTGGTTCACCCAAACGTGGGTTACGTCCAGTCCTCACACTGTGAGATTTTCCACTAAGTGTTTAAAACAAAGAGCTTTCTTGATCTTACAACACCTAGTCTAGATCAACCTTGATCTATTTCAACCTCTATTGCTTTCCACCCAGAAAGCAATACCAGCACCTATCTAAACTTGATAGAATGTAATCTTAAACAAACTATAAAGAAACTCTTATAGTTTGAGTTTTTACAATTTGATTGTTTTGACAGAATGTATGATTGCCTCTGTTTTGCAGAATTTCAAGTATCTATGTGATTGATTTATGGATTTCGAAGCACTTGAATTTCTTTCTTTGAATCGGGATATTAGCCTTCTATTTATAGGTTGTAGAGGCATTTGAATGAAGGTACAAGAGCTGTTGAAGAGGCTCTGCTTTTTTTGACTGAAACATTATTGGTTTTTGACTTTATTGGTTTAGCATTTTAAGCAGTTCTGTCCTTTTTAGAAAGTACTCTTGACGTTTCTTCATTGATCTTGGATGGTACATTCTCTGTCTTGAGTCTTGAGTGTAGCTAGAGAATGTTGGAGATGAATTACAGACCAAATCAGAGAAGAAGCAGTGTTGCTGTTATTGTGCAGAAAAACGGAGAATGATTAACGTTCTTGATTTGTCAGTTTGAACTTTCTTGAGCTTCAATAATCATTATGGAGTTCCCGTTTTAATCGTTCTGGATTTCCTTTGCAATTGTCTTGTCATATGTCAAGATTGATCGAACTTTCTTGACATTTGATTTTTGGAGTTTGCAAATTGTCATGACTTTTGTCTGTCTTTGAGTCCTTTGATCTTTAAGACCAAATAGCCTTTTCGAGTTTGGATGAATCCTACTTGCTCTTTGCCATGTACTGATTAGATATGAATAATTTCCAGGGCAGACTCTTTGTTAAAGAGATAGAAAAAGTTTGACCAATATGCTGTGATGGACAATTGTTGAAGCTGGAGATCATTCTCTATTATGATGCAGAATGATCTTGTTGTTGTCTTTTCTTGATTTTGTTCTTAATTAAATCCACTCAAAAACACATGTTAAATTAACATAACATTTTAGAATCATAATTAACTTTCTTAATTAACCTTTGTTTATTTTCATCAAAACTTTAAATATAGAGTTTGTCTCAGCAACACCTTATTAGATGACTCGATGGTGTTGTAATTTGGAAATCGAAGAAACATACGATACTGGCTTAGTTCACTATGGAGTATAAAATGATAACACTAGCTACAACTAGATATAAAGCAAGTTGGTTGAGATGCTTGCTACTTGAGATCCCTATATGGGAAAAACCTATGGTAGTTGTGTTGATCCACTGTGATAATTGCTGGAGCATTCACTAGACAGAGATATATATGCAGGGTCATAAATGCACGAGCTTTTGAGAATTCACCTATGAAAAAGCTGTGTGTGGGTTTGATGTTAGAGATAGAATTCAAGACAACGAGTCACTCTTGTTGAATCTGAATTTACTTGTTATGCAAATGTTCAAGCTGGAAGACACCATTACTTATGCATAATCTTATAGTAGCATTTGACACTATTTCATAAGAGAAAAAAAATTAAATTCAAGTGAGGGATTGTTGGAAATAGTGATGAGTATAATAAGAGCTAGTTGGTGTGAATTGAAAAAAAATTAAGAAGTCCCACATAGAAGGGATAACACACACTAGTAGTGTTTATAAGGTAGAGGTATGTCAATTGGGGTGTTCTCCAAGGGATACCCAATTTTATGAAGAATAAGAACACACATAAATAGACCACCACACATGTGCGCGCTGCCACCCTCGTCTGGCCGGCCAAACTCGGCTCGATTGAGCTTGGACTTGGACTTGGGCTTGGGCTAAGTGGTGTATTGTTTTTTAGTATCCAAAAAATTAAAAAATTATTTATTTGTTAAACTAAGTGCATGCGTTTTTTCTATCATTGATATATTGTACCGCGCATCAGTTTGCCTAGGTTAAAACCTTAGCAGTTTTTTGCCCTAGTCAAAACCTAGAAAATTTCATATCGCAATTTATGTGGATCCAGTTTAATGGATCAAACATTTTTCTCTCCTTTGGTTGAAGAGATCCTCTATTTATAGAGGATTCTGCTCAGCTGGAAAAGCACACCAAAAGTACTCCGAAATTCAAGACTTTTCTATGTTTCTCCCTTTCTACTTCATCTTTTTTTCTTTATTTCGACTAGTCATAGTACCATATTACGAGTGGCAGCCATTAACTGCCATATTGAAGAGGTAATGCTAAAACGGTTTTTCTATGGTACAATAGAACTCCAATATAGTTTGTATGGACTGCTTTATCCTTAAGACTTCACGGTTGATAGTTTGTATTGCATAATTTAGACAGTATCGCGAAACGTCTTTAAGAGAGCGATCTAGTCCATGACTCAACCCAGTAATATCTTTGATGACATAAATGTATTTGAAACAGGTTTTCGAAACTCAGAAAACAACACTATATTTTTTATAATATACACAAATCATAAAGTAAAAACAATGTATAAAAATTATATAGTTAAAAAATATCAAAATTTAAGTGGTTCGATATTCTTTTTCTTCTTAAATTCTAGATCCAAAATTGTAAGTTTATAAAGTATTGGATCCTTATGATTAAATATACACCCAAAAAATTATTTTTTTTCTTCAAGTTTTCTATTCTTGTTACTCTTTGGTCCTTCAAATTTGTGAAAAGAACAAAAATATCAGATTATTTTCTATAAAAATCTCTTTTTACCAACAACTATTAGGCACTTCTTTTATCTCTAAATTTCCTCTCTTTTTGATATTATTGTTGAATATTATATTGTCATGTAAAATCATGTTAATCATATAAAATAGAATGAAATATATCATTATTATTTTAGTCATAAAAATCAAGATGAATTAATTAAATATATGTATAAAAAAACAATGAACATGATTAATATTGCATCAAATGTAATGAAATGTTCAGTAAAAAAAAACATAATAAAATTCATTTATTATATGACTTTAAAAAAAAATTATAAATAAATAAAGCATAAAAGTTCAAGCTTTGCACAAAATATTCAAATTTTTATGAACGGTTCTAGTTACCTTGCATCTTATAATATAAGAAAAAAATAGTCAATAAATAAATATATATATATATATATATATATATGTGTGTGTGATTCAAAAGTTAAATCGCATACATTTATTTTCTTTGACATTTTTGTTTATAGAATGAGATAGAGAAAGTAATAGATATTAGATTATAAATGAAATGATACATAGTATGCAACTTAATAATAATTTAAAAAAATATAAATAAAATACAAAACTTTTTTTAACAGATGATCAACAACAAAAAACTTACTCTGTTACTCAAGAGACAGGAGATGAGATATGTAAAAGAAAAAGACTATACAAACACACGTAAATAACTGTTGTCAAAGGAAGAAATATTGAAAGAGAAAGATTGGATAAAATAGTAGTAAAGCTAATGCAACATTTCTTAAATAGAAAAAGTAATAAGTACAAAATTGATGGGGTTTAGTGATTCAAAAATTGTTAGATACAACTTCAATTTGGAGACATGCAAGAAATTAATTAGAGTGTAAAAAAGAAGAAACAAAGTCAAAAATATCTTAATTTGTAAATCAAATGTAAAAATTATTTAATTAAATTGTTTCAAAATAGTCTATAATATTTTGCATATGTGACATTTAATATGACAAATCAGTAAAGTTAATATTAATAGTTGACAGAAATCAATTGAATGATTAAGTTGATTAAATAATTTGACAAACTATTTTAAAATTATAAGAATGACTAAAATAATGCAAGTGTTAAAAGTCAGAGATGAATTTAAATATTTATTCTTATGTATTTAATTAATGATAATAAATATTATAAAAATACATTTATAATTAATTATGATAAGTTGGAACACCGTCAGATTTTGAATCTTTAGGCAGTGAGTACTGTCTTTTCCCAGTATAATTGTTGCACTGGATTTTGGCTTTTACCTTCCTTTATGAAAGTTCTTGTTTCTTTCCCAAAGGCAGACAGAAACCAAGAGGTCTTTGAGTGCATGGTGGTGTGGTCATGCATAGTCATCATCATGCACAACAAAAGACATATTCCATGCATAAAGCCCAATGCATAGTCATCATCATCCATCACGTTACTACCCCGGCTCATAAATTTATTTTTATGCCCAAATAATTGCAAATGAAGGTTAAGTCAAATAGAAAACCAGCCGGTCATTTATTAAGCTCTTTTTTTTAGGGGATTTATTAAGATCTTTGTAATTATGAAAGAATAAAAAGACTTGTGTTGAAAATAATAATTTGTAAAACTTTTAATATATTTATTGCATTTTCTACATCATAGTAAGTTTTCTAAAATCACAAAATTCAATTTTATAAAAACTACAAAATGTAGTTTTTTTAAAGTACAGTGATTCAATGTGATTATGATAAATTTAAAGTAATATCATATGCGTTAATTTGTCTAATAATTATCTTTTAAATTGTAACTTTTTTATTAAAAAAAATGATATTCATTATTCAAATTAGTAGAAATTATATTGAATCAAAAATTATAATTCAAAGTTGTTAAATAAAAAATGATAAAATCTACGAACAAACTTACAACATTTAGATTAATAGAAAAAACGGTAAAATATCTAAAAATATGACAAAATATACAACAACAAAAAATAAACAAAATTGAGGTATCTAGAATGATCATGTTTTAGATATGTAACGTTGATGGCGTCAAAATTATTGATTGCATTTGTATTTGATCAAAACTAATTTATTAATTAGAACTAAATAACACTACAACAAAACGAAAAAATAAAATACTATACCAAAACGACGAATAATATAATGTCGTACGAAAACAATAAAAAAAATTAATTAATATATATAAAAATTACTTATTTAAATAAACAAAAATAAAAACAATATAAAAAAATAATTTTAGACAAAAAAAAAAGCTATAAATCACATGCAAAAAAGATAAAGGCAAACAAAAAATAAAAAGGTGCAACTCAACTTCTATAGTAGTTAAACCAATTGGCACATATGAATGGAATTTTTGGTCAACTATATTGCGATTTGAGTTCAAATTTCGAAATTCCTCCAAGTGGTAAGTTATATTTAATCTAAGATGTAAATTTTCAATGAATGTGATGTTATGATACATAGGAGCATGTGCCTCCTCTAATCTAGATTTCTATTTCTTATAAAAATTATTTATTCTTTATTATAATAATTAACTCATTCAACCATTTCGCGCATATATATATATATATATATATATATATATATATATATATATATATATATATAAGAAAATTATATAAATAAACAAAAATATTATTTATTAAATTATTATTATTTCTTGTTAAATATTAATGTATCAATGACATAAATATATAATAAAATATATCGTATTAAAAATAATATAAGTGATATTAATTAAATAATATAATTGAAAAAACTATATTAAAAATTAAAAGATTAATTTTGATATAATTTTTTTATATCACTTATTATAGGATAGTTGGAGTATAATAATAATTCCTTAAAAAAATTAGATTAATAAGTAACTACACCACAATAGTGGCAATTAAAGAGATTGTTTATGTAAAATCTATATTCTTTTTAAACGGCTAACGTTAATTGTTAATTTTGTTAAACTTTAAAACTACTTTATCATTCAATTTTTTAACTCTTTATAATTTTTTATAACTTTTTCACCTCAACCAAGCTAACTTATATCCTCTTAATTTAATAAAAAAAATACTTATATCCCAACAATATAATCCATACATATATATATAGTTTGGTTGAGTGTTCGGCGATACTCATGAACTAACATTTTGTCAACAAAAAAGTCCTTATATAACTGTAACATAAATTTATACCTTGAGTAAATTTTAAACGAAATTACTGAAATGTCATTCAAAATATGATCATCTCATTCAAATCATGAGAATAATCCCCTTTCTATAAAAGTTGATTTCACCTCAAAGCAATGCAAATTAGAATTCCTAAGTTACTCAATGAAATTTGTACCATAGTCCAAACATTTAGAATTTGTACAGTAGTTAACATCATGAGAGCATAAGAATTAAAGAAGAAAATAGCGAAGATGGAAATGGTAGGTGGAGAAAATCAGTTAAAAGATAGGACAAAAAAATGAAAGGCGTGGAAAAGGACGAAGAATTTGAAACCAACTAACGAACGAAGCTGGCTACACGGTAATGGGTCGATGCAATTGCAAATTGAGGACAAATTATAAATGATGGTAGAAAGCAAAAGGACAGAGAAGAAACTTGCAGGAATATAAGCGTAATCACTATTAGAGTACAACCAACAAATGCAACAACACCTAATAAGGACACGCAAAAGCCAAGTTTTTTTCTGTTCCTCTCTCCAAATTTCCATATTCAAATACAATCATTAATTTATAGGAACATTGTCAGCAACTTCGTTCCATAAAATCAACTACATATTACACCATAGAGATTCCATTTCCTTATTCCATATCATCATCGTTTACACTGAGATAATAATACTATTTTTTTTAAATAAATAATTTTCATTTTGTTATAAAAAAGACTAAAAATAAGAGCTTTTGTATATTCTCCTGCACCGTTATGGGTGTGGATTCTATTCGAGATTCATGTATTCTACATCACTCTACTACCCCTTATTATTTACATGGCACGATTTGTTAGTTTTTTTAAATAAGTAAATAATCACAATAACATTAAGAGTAAAAGTCTAGATAGTAAAGTCGCACATTTAAAGAATAAAAAAGATTAAGAAATAAACATCCACTAATTTATATATTCATAACATAATACTACGATCTAATATGAGCTAATAATAATAAT
This sequence comes from Cicer echinospermum, assembly GCA_002896215.2. Lineage (NCBI taxonomy): Eukaryota > Viridiplantae > Streptophyta > Magnoliopsida > Fabales > Fabaceae > Cicer > Cicer echinospermum. Next base: position 1,778 of record PGTU02016667.1, on the reverse strand, counting down.
AATAAATTTTTAAAATTGGTATTTCCCATGTGATATCAACAATATTTGTTAATTTAATTAATTGCATCACAAGTCATTCATTCTTAAAGATCACAAAACATTTAAAATAAAAATTAAAAAAGAAGAAGAAAGACTCTAGTGACTCACTGACTACTCTCTTTAGCACTTGTTTTTCCCCTGTCTCATGAATCACCAAAAGACCACCATCATCATTATCATCATCATCACCATGTTGAATTGAATTGAATGAAATTAATTCCTCTGACAAAGTGACACTACCTCACATCACTCACATGATCAAGCAAGCATTAGGATTCTCATCCACTAAACATTTGTGGTGGTTGTGAATGCATATGCATATGTAACAGCTCTTCGTAGACTTGTGGATAGTTATACCCTTCAACACGAACATATTCATTACCATGACCAAAGGGTGGTTGAACCGAATATTCTATTATTTTAACTTCTCCTCCTTCATTGTTATCGTTATTAGCACCCCCTTCTCCACCACCACCACCACCACCACCCTTGTTCTTGGTTTTCTTCTTACCCACCTCCTTCCTTCACCTCCTCACCTCCTTCTTTGTCTTCTTTGAAGGGACAATCTCAACCTTTCTCTTAAACTTCTCTTTAAATTCTCAACCAATGCTTTCACATCCATTGTACCCTCACAGTCACCGTTTCCTTCTCTTTGTCTATTGCTATTTCAAGTACCCCTGCATCATCAAAATCATATTAATATAGGACAAAACTATAATTTTCACAACTAATTAAATGTTCTCATATACATAATTTTCTCAATATTTGTTGTAGAAAAAAAAATTAAGGGAAGAAAACTAAGAAATATAAAAAACATAAGATGAAATTTAGCTATGTTTTGTCATTAATAAAATTGTGTCCATACCAAATTTGCCAAAAAAAAATAAAATAAAATAAAATTGACCTTTGGTTTTCGACACCATCTTGCCAATCTTGTCACAACATCCTTGGCAGTGTAGTGACATCTTCAATACAGCCGAAGAAACCGTCTGTTACATAAAACAAAAACTAAATTAGAAAATAATTAACAATTAACAAATAAATTAAAAGTAAAAACAATCCGACAATTTAATAGAAACAAAAATTAAATAAATAAAATAAAATAACCTCTTTGTCTTTGTTTTTTTTGTCGTCGGTTTTCTTGTCATCAGAAATTTTGTTTGATTCATTTTCCTTGTTCTCCTTCTCCTTTCCCTTCTTGGGTTGTGGAGAAATAAGTTCAACATTTTTCTTTGTCTTCTCCGCTAGGTTATCCCTCAATTTTGTGGGGTCCACATTTCCGGTGACGGTTACCTTTCCAGTCTCGCTCTCTGCTTTCACCGTCTCCACGCCTTCAAACACACACAAATATTTGTAAAAATTCAAATATTGAAAAAACAGAGAGAAACAGAGTTCGATTATTGTGTTGTGAGAACAAATAAAAAAGAAACCTTTGATCGAATGAAGGTGTTTGATGATTTTGGAAGCGCAACCGTCGCAATGCATAGCAACTTTCAAGACCGTTGTGTTGTTGTTGTTGTTCTCTTCTTTCTTTCCTCCATTGTTATTGTTATTGTTATTGTCGTCATTGTTGTTGTTATTGTTATTGTAATTGTTATTGTAATTGTTGTTGTTGTTGTCTTTGTTATTGTGATTGTTGTTTTCTGCATTTCCCTTATTCTTCTTCTTTTTCTGTAAAATAAAATAAAAAAAAAGGTTAAGGTTAACATTTAATTATGACAATAGAAGAAATAAAACGA
>PGTU02016666.1:0-26261 GCA_002896215.2 Cicer echinospermum | reverse complement strand
TGCAATAATCATAATAGACACGTATCATAATCATATTACGATATATCAAAATATTTAATAAATAGTATCATATTAATACATCAAATTCACTCAAGTAAAATAATCATCTCATTATAATATGCGATCAAATCATCTAAGAGTAATTATCATTACTTTTGAAACACATCAATCACAACGAAACAATCACAGGAAATGCAATGTTATGCATGAGCTTAGACTTTACTTCACAATGTGGTACCATTCTAACTCTGAAGTACTTGGTTAGGAGGCTTGATACTATGCCACCATCCCGGTGGACGGACAATTCAAATTGGCCTTGTCCTCATTAGATCCCTCAACTCAACCTGAGACACATATACGTGACAGTCGAGGTAAATGTGTGTTGCGTGGTAGCTCCCAACATTTGGAGTGCTACCTCCAAGTCACCTAGGAATTCCCCACCCGAATACCTCCAAGGTCTAACAATCTGCCTTAAGACTCGACAGTAGACCCGCCACGATCAGGCTCATTCAGTTGTACTTCCCTGGAATCACTAGGCTTGTCAGGCCCTACCTATATGATGACAAAATAATCTCCACTTCACAAATTCACAATATTTCTCCCTTCGTTGGTATATGATACTCCATTAATACTGTCATCTCAAACACAAATTGAAATCGCAATTTATAACATCACTGTAATTAATCACACATCATCATCATCATCATCACATAAAACTCATCACAAATTTATAGAATCACTATCATCAATCATACAACAACACATATATTCATCACAAATTTATCACATCACCATTATTAATCATACATTTATCATCATTACATATAATTATCACAACACATCTTTTTTATTATAACATCATTTAAACTCATCTAATCAAACATATGCATAAAATTAATTCAACAACCAATATCACAATAATATCACACACCCACACATTTAAAGAAATTAAATCAAATATCACAATAATATCAAATGCCACACATTTAACGAAATTAAATCAAATATCACAATAATATCAAATACCCAACATTTAGCGAAATTAAATCAAAAATCAAAATAAAATTAAATATCACAATAATATAAAATATCACACATTTAACGAAATTAAATCAATCAACACCTTATAAATACTTCTATTTTCACATTTTAATCTCACAATTTTCTTATTTGCAGATTAATTAATTTATCACTCAAAGGGTTTACTGCCGTACGTAGCGAGCCCCAGATGAATCATTGGGAAATACGGTTTTCCTGTTCATCTCACAATATATTATACTCATGAATTCAGACGCTCTCTCACCTCTTACCTTATTTCGACGCTTTCACACACGAATACGATTCCACGAGCAAACAACCTTTGTTCATTGACTCTTTGTCCATCAATCACATCTAACTCGACAGTTTATGGGTAAATGTTAAAATAGTTTATGAGAAGATACTCTAAAAACTAAATTTCGAAATTCGGTCAAGCAAACTTACCATAAATCAGAAAACAAATCATTGGATAAAATAGAAATTTTTCACACGGTCGTTTGGCGTTGATTTCACTCAAATCGGACTTACGGTGAAGGAGAACGGTTCAAACTAAGGAATTTTATAAACGGAGAAATCGGGGTATTTTAGAGAGAAATTTGGATGGTTAAAAAAATCTGAGGAAGTATGTTTTATTTGACTACCTAAATGAATAAACGACATACTGAAATTTGGACAAGAACTGAGAAAACTTTTCTGGAACAATTGTCGATCATCAGTGTCAAACTATAGATTGTTGTTGTGTTTCTCTTTGGTTTTACGGGGCCGGTATCCAACTCCCTTCCTTTTTTTGTTTGTTTATTTTATTAACAATTAGGGTTCACAAATGGGTCAACCCATTGGTCTCCTTTTAGGTTTTACTAGTTTTTTTTTTAAACACAATTTCATTAATAAATCATTATTAATATTTCAAAAACTAATAAATTTATAAATAAAAATAATTAATCTTTTAAAATACATTAATAACCAAAAATCTCATATTCAAAATAATCCTATAATAATACTTATTTTTTCCAAATACTCAAATTAAAATATTACCATCATTAGAGAATAGTCAAAATTATAAATAAATAAGTATAACATCAACACTTTATATTAATTACTAAATCTTAATAAATATATATAAAATCACAATGTCATAATAAGTATATAAAAATAAAGGAAATCAAACCCAATATCACTCTTATCTCAAGATAATTATTTATAAAAAAAAATAACTAAAATAGAAAATAGTTATAAATAATTAAAATATAATTACGTACATACTTAATATCAGTCAAGCGCACATAAAAATATTACATTAATTGGGTACACGTATATACACATAAAATCGTATTAAAATCTTTTTTTTAATAAATATATATATTACACTAAAATACTATTATTTTAAAAAAATAGATCAAAGAGTAAAATATAATATTTATTATTTATATCGCTCATGTAATCTAATACTTATAAAACTAGCCCATCATATAAATCACCTATATAACGAAAAATTAATCACAAAGTTTATTCACATATATTTTATAATATTTTTAACATCAAATCAATTATTTAAAATCCTATTTAATTAATAAAATATTTTATCATAAAATTTAGGGTGTTACACATGTTCTAGGATTTGAGTGATAAATTCATAAACCTTCTAAACACTTGAGAGAAATTTTGGTGAGATTTTGTGAAGAGAAAGTTGAATTTGATAAATGAATGCTAAGGTGTACAAATCTTGTTGTTTTTCTTAAAACAACCATAAAGCATGATGAATGTTCTGCAATAGCAGGAACTTTGAGAATTGAGTTTGATTTGATTTAAGAAATTGAATTTAAGTGTGCTTTTAACTATACCAAATCTGAAATCAATTGTTTCTTGGGGACAAGCAATAGATTAAGTTTGGGGTTGTGATGACTCTTCATCATATGCATATTTTCCCACTGTTTTAGTCTTATTTATCTTCAATCATTAATTAAATTAAGGATTTATTTTATATATTTTGTTGATTTTTGTTCTCTGAGTTAATAAAAGGTTTTGTGTTATTATTTCATTGATTAAGTAGGAATTTTTCGTAATTTTACATTGCGTTTTGTTTTAGTGCAATGCTAAATTTTGGTGAGAAATCAACATGACCTATGTAGAGTATTTCAGCCATATCTAGAGTTGTAGATGTCCAATTGGAGTCAAACCAAGTGCACATGAAAGCTACGATCCATAGCTACACCTTTCATGAAGACACCGAAACCAAATCCAGAATCGAAAGAGGAGTAAAATACAATATACGTCAGACAATAGAGGATGTGCGCCTGAAGCGCATTTCCAACCGTTCAGCACTTTCCAGGCGCGCCTGGAGCACATTTCCTGCGCCTGGGACGCGCGACGCGCTTCAGCTTTCCTAAAAACGCAATTTTTTACTATGCAATTTTTGTTGAATGTTTGGTGATATGATTTAAACTTTATTTTAAGGAGTAAAACTAGTAATATTTGGTTTGAAAGAAATAGTTGAAATTTAGAACGTACATGAAATGTGGTTCATTTAACCAAACTAAATGAACTACGTTATTATTGACAAAATCTATATATGTTATGTTTTATATGTAAATTACATTGAGTAACTCTACGGTATTTTATTTTATAATTGAATGATAAATGTGATAGGCATTTTATTTCATAATTGAATGATAAATGTTGTGTTTTATTGATTTATTTTTTTATTTTAGCCTATCATGCCAAGTTAATTGATTTTTGACATATTGTACTTAAATGACTAGTGAATGCATTATGTATGTTTATTATATCTTTGGGTACTAAGTTTGAATCTTGAGGGTATTTAGTTAGATATTAGTTCGCATGTTGTCCACCACAAATTTCGAGGACGAAATTTGTAAGACCCATAATTTTAAAGTACACTTTATGCATTTTTATGTATTTTGGATTTTGGCTCGGAGGCTTTTTAGCCAAAGTTAATAATATTTTGGAGTCTTTATGATCAAAAAGATATTTTGATGCCGTTTAGAATTACTCGTCGATAAATAAATTAAATTAAGTGCGATGAATCCTTTACGAAGAATTTTATGCGTTACGGGTGAAATGGTAATTTTAATGAATATGAAGATATTTGTTAAGTTACAATTAAGATATATATATACATATATGTATATATGTTTGTTTGGAGAGAATAGAAAGAAAGGAAATTAGAAGGAAGGAAAAGGAAAAGAAAAGGTTATATAAAGGAAAGAAGGAAAAGGGAAGAAAGGAAAACAAAGGAAAGAAAGAGAAAGGAAAGAAAACCAGAATTTTCCATCTTCCTCTCCCCTCCTGCGCGAGAACCCATTCTCCCTCCTTCCTCCATTTTCGTTTTTCTTCGCTTCCTTTCTTCAAGATTAGAAACCCAAGGTTGGGTGGGTGATAGAACAAGGATTTCTCAACTCCACTCTTCCTCTTTGATTCGAAAACGAAGAAAAACGGTATTAGGGATCCAAACACAAACCTCCCCGTTTCACCTAGATCTAAACGTCGTTTCAAGCAGTGATAGAAGGGAAGGTTGCTCACCTCCGTGCTACGGTGCTAGTGGACCAATTTTGGAAGCGGCGTTCTGAGCGGAAAATTTACCGGATTTACTCACGGTGCCGTAATCGCACGTTAGAGCTAACGCGAAGGTAAGGGCTCCTTCCAAACTTTTAGTTTGCATTTAGGGCCTTATCTGTGGTTGTGTGGAAAGGAATTTGTTAGGGTTGAATGTATTGATTTAGGGAAAATGAATCTTAGGTTCTGTGGGTAAAATCTTAGAGTTAAGTTTTGACGTTATTGATGAATGTTTCGTGGAAAATGATTTTAACTTATTTGTGTATGATTTCGAGTAAATGAAACTTGTTGTGTTTGAGTGCTAGATTGTGTCGATTTGTGTTCGTTGTTTTTGACGTGTTCTTAATTGATATTGATGAAATTTGATATGTGTATGGTTGAATTTTGTTGAAGAATGAATTGATGTGTTTTGATGTGGGTTGAAAGTATGTTTGAGTTTGTTTTTTGTGGAATTTGAAAACCATTAAGTTAAACGAGGATTAAGAATGGGGAATCTCTTAATGTCTTGTTTACTTAATGTGTGTTTGTGAAAATCGTTTAAGTTAACTGGGCGTTATGAATGGGGAATCTCTTAATGTCTTGGTTACTTAATATTTGTTTTGAAAATCGTTAAGTTAACTGGGCGTTAAGAATGGGGAATCTCTTAATGTCTTGGTTACTTAATGTTTGTTTTTGAAAATCGTTTAAGTTAAATGAGAATTAAGAATGGGGAATCTCTTAATGTCTCGTTTACTTAATATTTGTTTTGAAAATCGTTTAAGTTAACTAGGCGTTAAGAATGGGGAATCTCTTAATGTCTTGGTTACTTAATATTTGTTTTGAAAATCGTTAAGTTAACTGGGCGTTAAGAATGGGGAATCTCTTAATGTCTTGGTTACTTAATGTTTGCTTTTGAAAATCGTTTAAGTTAAATGAGAATTAAGAATGGGGAATCTCTTAATGTCTCGTTTACTTAATATTTGTTTTGAAAAACCGTTTAAGTTAACTGGGCGTTAAGAATGGGGAATCTCTTAATGTCTTGGTTACTTAATATTTGTTTGGAAAATCGTTTAAGTTAAATAAGTATTGAGAATGGGGAATCTCTTAATGACTTATTTACTTAATGTTTGTTTTGAAAATCGTTTAAGTTAAATGAGAATTGAGAATGGGGAATCTCTTAATGTCTCGTTTACTTAGGTGTGTTTTGGTAAATCGTGCTGACCCACGATAGGTGGCACCTTGGTAAACGGTACGGGCCCGTGATAGGCAGTACATTTATGATTTACGTTTGGTAAGTTGTGCAGACCCGTGATGGGTGGCACCTCGGTAAACAGTACGGACCCGTGATAGGTAGTACGTTTACGACTTACGTTCCTTGGTGGATTGTGTTTGTCCGTGAGAGAATGGGCAGGGGTTTGTCCGTGAGAGACTACGCCCTGGTTTAAGTTAAATGAGAATTAAGAATGGGGAATCTCTTAATGTCTTGTTTTCTTATATGTATTTTGGTAAATCGTGCTGACTCGCGATAGGTGGCACCTTGGTAAACGGTACGGGCCCGTGATAAGCAGTACGTTTACGATTTACGTTTGGTAAGTTGTGCAGACTCGTGATAGGTGGCACCTCGGTAAACAGTACGGACCCGTGATAGGTAGTACGTTTACGACTTACGTTTCTTGGTGAATTGTGTTTGTCCGTGAGAGACTGCACAGGTGTTTGTCCGTGAGAGACTACACCCTGTTAAATTGTGAATTGTTGGTTCATTTTGTCTGTGTAGTATCGTGTTATAAGTGTTAATTGTATGTTTTGGAATTAGGTGATAACATGTTTGATTGCAATACCATTTCGAAACCCATAATGTTGTAGTAATTGTGTTATAAGTGTTAAATGTTATGTTTTGGAATTTGGTGATAGCATGTTCGATTGCAATACTATTTCGAAACTCATGATGTTGTAGCGATTGCGTTATCATTGCTAAGTGTTAAGATGTGGAATTGTGTATGAATGATATTGAATTAGTTTAAGTATTTTTGGAAGAATAAGCAGGGAAATCGATTTCCCAATCGATTGGATGAGTTGCAGGAAGTTCACTATTTTAACCTAATCGATTTTCCAATCGATTGTATAAATATGTCTTTCAAAATCTTTTAAGAAATCGATTTGGAAATCGATTGGCAGAAAGGCAGGAACTCAGCAAAACAGCCCAAATCGATTTGGTCATGCAGAAACTCAGCAGAACTGACCAAATCGATTTGGCAATCGATTGGCTCAGCAAAAGTCCTTATTTTGAGTTAGATAATCGATTGTTCAATTGATTTATCAATGCTTTGGTCAGTTATGTATTGCTTGATGATTTGAGAACTTTATTTTGAGTTCATTGTTAATTGGCAAGCATTATATGAACTTTTAGCATATGGAAATCCTTTTAAGGTGCATGCTTAGTTGAAAGGTTATTTGTGCATTTAAAACTTAAATGTGTTATGTGTTATCTGTTATTTTCGGTTGGTGACCTTTACAATTATTGTGGAAATCTGGGCTTTGCCCTCAGATGAGAGTCAGGACGATCCTACCGGTTCGTACCCTACGGACGGGAATGGAGATGGGAACGCTTGACTGCAGCTATGTTAGGAGGATCTCACGGGGCGCGTTGAGATCACTCAGGGTGTTTAGTTGTTTTGTAAAATGATCAGACTAGGTTGACACAGAGGGAACGAATGTCTTTCTTTTGGGTTGCGTTTATTTTTATACTGGAAGACTGTACTACTTTTGTTAAGTAAATATTTTGAATTCATGGATTGAGAACTTTTCCGCTGCTTGAAAATTATAATGACTTAATTATTTATCCAAAGGTGTTACCTCATTTATTTCTCTGTTTTACTTTAATTTCTTTTGAAAAAAAAAATACACCCTCGCTTAGAAAAACGGGGTGTTACATTGTGGTATCAGAGCTTTGGTTTGGTTTTCTTTGGGGGCTGTGGAACCTCGAGTTCTAGATTGTAGGTTAGGAGTTGTTGTCTGATCATGTGTCGGTTTAGGTGGTTTGAGTTGTCAAGTTCATAATAATTATTATGTGCGAATGTGGTCGGAAGTTATTCTTAGAATTATTGAAGTAGTGCTAAGACTCTACTTGATGATGGTTTTATAGGAAAACCATGCTGCCAAGGAGGAATGACGTTCCGAGAGCCAATGTCAATAGGGATGATCGAATGGCGGAGGCTATGAATAACATGGCTGCTTCTGTTGCTGCACAGACTGCTGCCAAGACTCAACGTGATCTCGAAAAGAGGGGAAGAGAGATCCGTGCTGCAGAGTCAAGAGGATTAAAAGACTTTCGTCGTTACAACCCTCCCAAGTTTGAGGGGGCTGAGAATTCAGAGAAAGCGGATCAATGGATCCAAGAAGTGGAGAAGATCTTCGAAATGATTAACTGTCAAGCGAGAGTGAGGGTCAACTATGCCACTCATATGCTACTAGGAGATGCTGAGTACTGGTGGAGGAGTACAAGGTTGTTGATGAGATCAGCTCACGAGGAGGTGAACTGGGAATCTTTCAAAGGGAAGTTTTTCGACAAATACTTCCCGATGAGTACCAGGACTAGACTGGGTGATGATTTCCTGAAACTACATCAGGGGAACATGACCGTGGGCGAATATGCTGCTAAGTTTGAATCACTATCAAGGCATTTCAGATTTTTCCGTGAAGAGATTGACGAGCCATTCTTGTGTTATCGTTTCCAAGACGGACTAAAGTATGAGATTCAAGACTTTGTCTTACCCTTGGGAAATCAACGTTTCCAAGTTCTTGTGGAAAAATGTAGAGAAGTTGAGGATATGAAGAATAAGAGAGCTGGCCGAGGAGGGAATTTTAACTCAGGATGACCTGGTCGGGTGAAGTATCAGAACAAGGGAAAACAAGTTGCTAAACCTCATAATCGACCACATGATAACAACGGGGGACAGAATAACCCAGGGAACCAAGACTTTGGGAGACAAGTGGGACAGAATAACCCAGGGAACCAAGACTTTGGGAGACAAGTGGGACAAGGTATACGATGTTTCCGATGTGGAGAAGAGGGACATTATGCTTATGCTTGTACCTTTAACAATACTACTTGCTACAATTGCCATAAACCAGGGCACTTTGCAAAGAATTGCAAGGCTCCGAAGGTGGAACCAATGGTGAATGTAGCTAGGATTACTCTTCCTACTGCTAGAGGACATGTTTATTGCGTCGGCGCTGAAGTTGGAAATTTATCTAGCAATCTGATTCAATATGACTGTGCGATTACAGGTAACCCCCTAACTACACTTTCTGATTCGGGGGCGACCCATTCCTTCATTACTATGGATTGTGTAAATCGTTTGAAGTTGTCTGTGTCTGCTTTACTGCTAAGACTTTGACAGTAAATTATCCATGTTTACATTGTCAAATAACTATTCAGAATAGGAACTTCTCGATTAATCTGATTTGTTTACCTCTACAATAACCCAAGATCATTCTTGGTATGGATGGGAAGCTCTATCATTAGGTAACGATACATTGTACTCAATGTGACGGTGTCATACATAATGTTTAGGTTTGGTACTAGATGGATGTTCCATACAAGGTGGAACATCAGTGACCTGCTGGGGTGTTGCAACCTTTAGAGATTACACGGAGTACCATCGAGTATTGTATCAGACCGTGATCTGAAGTTCACATCACATTTTTGGGGAGCATTGCATGAAGCCTTGGGAACGAAACTACGATTGAGTTCACCTACAACAATAGTTTCCACGCAAGTATTGGAATGGCACCATATGAGGCTTTATATGGGCGCAAGTGTCAAACGCCCTTGTGTTGGTATAAGGACGGTGAAAAGATGATTGTCGGACCAGAGATGGTGCAACAGGCCACAACTGAGGTAAAGAAAATCAAGGAGAAAATGAAGACTTCACAGGATCGTCAGAAGAGTTACGCGGACAAGCGTCGCAGACTTTTAGAATTCGAACAGGGTGACCATGTGTTTCTAAGAGTCACACCTACTACTGGAGTAGGTAGAGCCTTGAAATCGAAGAAGTTGACTCCGAAATTCATTGGACCATATCAGATTTCTGCACGAATTGGGCCTGTTGCTTATCGGATTGCCATGCCTCCGACACTGTCCAATATTCATGACGTGTTTCATGTGTCACAGTTGAGGAAATATCTTGCAGATCAATCTCATGTGATCGAACCAGACACAATCCAACTGAAGGATAACTTGTCATTCGAAGTACCACCCGTGAGACTTGATGACATGAAGATTAAGCGATTGAGGACCAAGGATGTTTCATTGGTCAAGGTAATTTGGAACCCAATTACTGGAGATGCAACTTGGAAATTGGAGAGCAAGATGAGAGAACAACACCCAGAGCTATTTATCGACGCATAGTTTCGAGGACGAAACTAATTTTAGGGGGTAGTAATGTAAGACCCATAATTTTAAAGTACACTTTATGCATTTTTATGTATTTTGGATTTTGGCTCGGAGGCTTTTTAGCCAAAGTTAATAATATTTTGGAATCTTTATGATCAAAAAGATATTTTTGATGCCGTTTAGAATTACTCGTCGATAAATAAATTAAATTAAGTGCGATGAATCCTTTACGAAGAATTTATGCGTTACGGGTGAAATGGTAATTTTAATGAATATGAAGATATTTGTTAAGTTACAATTAAGATATATATATACATATATGTATATATGTTTGTTTGGAGATAATAGAAAGAAAGGAAATTAGAAGGAAGGAAAAGGAAAAGAGAAGGTTATATAAAGGAAAGAAGGAAAAAGGGAAGAAAGGAAAAACAAAGGAAAGAAAGAGAAAGGAAAGAAAACCAGAATTTTCCATCTTCCTCTCCCTCCCTGCGCGAGAACCCATTCTCCCTCCTTCCTCCATTTTCGTTTTTCTTCGCTTCCTTTCTTCAAGATTAGAAACCCAAGGTTGGGTGGGTGATAGAACAAGGATTTCTCAACTCCACTCTTCCTCTTTGATTCGAAAACGAAGAAAAACGGTATTAGGGATCCAAACACAAACCTCCTCGTTTCACCTAGATCTAAACGTCGTTTCAAGAAGTGATAGAAGGGAAGGTTGCTCACCTCCGTGCTACGGCGCTACTGGACCAGTTTTGGAAGCGGTGTTGCGAGTGGAAAATTTAACGGATTTACTCACGGTACCGGAAACGCACGTTTGAGCTAACGTTAAGGTAAGGGCTCCTTCCAAATTTCTAGTTGCATTAGGGACTTATCCGTGGTTGTGTGGGAAGGAATTTGTTAGGGTTTAATGTATCGATTTGGGGAAAAACGAATCTAATGCGTTATGGGTAAAACTTTAGAGTTAGGTTTTGTTTATATTGATGAATGTTTCGTGGTAAATGAATTTGAAGTAATTTGTGTATGAATATGTGTAAATGAAGTCTGATGTATTTGGGTGTCATGTTGCGTTGAATTCGTCGTATTTGGCGTATTCATACTTGATGGTTGTTGATTGATGTGTTTTGGTGTGAATTATGGATTGAATGTGAGAGTATATTTGAGCTTGTTTTCTGTGAAATTTGAAAACCATTAGAGTTAAACGAGTATTAAAAATGGGGAATCTTTTAATACCGCGGTTTACTTAATGTGCGTTTGAGAAAAATGTTTAAGTTAAACGAGTCTTAAGAATGGGGAATCTCTTAAGGTCTGCGTTTACTTAATGTTATTTTGGAAAATCGTTGAGTTAAATGAGCATTAAGAATGGGGAATCTCTTAATGTCTTGATTTGCTTAATGTTTGTTTTGAAAAATCAGTTAAGTTAAAAGAGTATTAAGAATAGGGAATCGCTTAATATGTGTGTTTGCTTAATGTTTGTCGTGAGAACCGTTAAGTTAAATGGATATTAAAAATGGGAATCTTTTAATATCTGCATTTGCTTAACGTTTGTTGTGAATGGAGTCGGTATATGTTCATGCATTTTCATCCTTTTTGTAAATCGTGCAGACCCGTGATAGGTGGCACCTTGATAAATAGTACTTTGGCCTGTGATAGGCGGTACATTTATGATTTACGTTTTTGAAAACCGTGCAGACCCGTGATAGGTGGCACCTCGATAAACGATACGGGCCCGTGATAGGCAGTACGTTTATGGTTTTCGTTTTTGGGTAAATTGTGCAGACCCGTGATAGGTGGCACCTTGGTAGATAGTATTTTGGCTTGTGATAGGCGGTACGACTACAATTTACATTCTTTTTAGTAAACCGTGCAGACCCGTGATAGGTGGCACCTCGGTAAACGATACGAGCCTGTGATAGGAAGTACGTTTATGGTTTACGCTTTTTAGTAAATCGTGCAGACCCGTGATAGGTGGCACCTCGGTAATTGGTACTTCGGCCTGCGATAGGCGGTACAATTATGATTTACGGCCCTTCGAGGAGGGTTTTGGTTTGGAATTCCGAGTCCATGCATTTTGGCATATACGCATTGCATTAGGGTGCTTGGCACGCGAGTCGTGGTTGATTTGAGTTTATGATTGAGTGATTTGAATTTGAGTCGTTGTGGTAATTGCGTTGAAGGTGCTAAGTGTAATGTGTTGATTATTGTGTGTAAGTGTGATGGTTGTAGAAACTAATTCGAAACCCAATTTGTCGTGATAATCGCGTAGGTTGTGGACTTGAGTAAGAATGACTTGAGTTAATTCATGATTTTTTTGGAAAAATGACCAGGGAAATCGATTTCCCAATCGATTGGATGGGTAAACAGGGACTTGGCCAAATTGACAAAATCGATTAGCCAATCGATTTCGTAATCAGTTTTCAAAAAAATCCTTTAAGAAATAGATTGCCCAATCGATTGGGCCTTAAGTACGGGACTCATCCATATTCGACCAAATCGATTTGGAAATCGATTGGCTTAAAACCTGGGGCTCAGTACTCACTCAATCGATTTCCCAATCGATTGATTTCAGCCCAGGATTCTATTTTCATCAAAATCCTTCACCCCAATCGATTGCCTAATCGATTGGCTCAGTGAAAATCCTCAGTTTTAGTTGTATGATTGATTGCTCATGAATCTATCCATGTCTTGATTTGTTATGTTATAATTAGGGGATTGAGAACCTCATTTTGCTTTCATTTTTAATTGGCAAATATTGTATTGAACTTTTCGCATATTGGAAATCCTGTTAAGGTGCATGCTTAGTTGAAAAGTAATTTTGAGCATTTAAAAACTTAATTGCTATGTGTTAACTGTTATTTTTCGGTTGGTGACCCTTTACAATTATTGTGGAAATCTGGACTTTGCCCTCAGATGAGAGTCAGGACGGTCCTACCGGTTCGTACCCTACGGACGGGAATGGAGATGGGAACGCTTGACTGCAGTTACGTTAGGAGGATCTCACGGGGCGCGTGGAGATCACTCAGGGTGTATAGCTTTTTGGTAGGATGATCAGATTAGGATGATGTATAGGGACTAGGTGTCCTTCTTTTTGGATTGGAGTATTTTTAGTTTGGAAAACTGTACTTATACTAATATTGTCAAGTTTGACATCTTATTTGAATGGGTTCCATGTACCATTTGCTGTTGTGTAAATGTTTTGGATTTATAATTGGAGAAACTTTTCCGCTGCTTGTAAAATAATAATGACTCAATTATTTATCCAAAGGCATTTCTTTATTTATTTCTCTGTTTTATTTTAATTTTCTTTTGAAAAAAAAATATACCCTCGCTTTGAAAAAACGGGTGTTACATTGTGGTATCAGAGCATTGGTTTAGTTTTCTTTGGGAGCTGTGGAACCTTGGTTATAGATTGTAGGTCGACCTATAAGTTGGGAGTTGTCATCTGATCATGTGTCGGTTTAGGTGACTTGAGTTGTCAAGTCCAATATAATTATTATGTGTTGTTATAGTCGGGCGTTAGTTTGGAGTTATTTGAAGTAGTGTTAAGACTCTACTTGATGATGGTTTTATAGGAAACCATGCCGCCAAGAAGGAATGACGCTCCGAGAGCCAACGCTAATAGGAATGATCAAAATGCGGAGGCTATGAATAACATGGCTGCTTCTGTTGCTGCACAGACTGCTGCCAAGACCCAACGGGATCTTGAAAAGAGGGGAAGAGAGATCCGTGCTGCAGAGTCAAGGGGGTTAGAAGACTTCCGTCGTTACAATCCTCCTAAATTTAAGGGGGATGAGAATTTAGAGAAGGCGGATCAATGGATCCAAGAAGTGGAGAAGATCTTTGAAATGATAAAATGTCAGGCGGGAGTGAAGGTCAGCTATGCCACTTATATGCTATTGGGGGATGCTGAGTACTGGTGGAGGAGTGCAAGGTTATTGATGGGAGCCGCCCACGAGGAGGTGAACTGGGAATCGTTCAAAAGGAAGTTTTTAGACAAATACTTCCCGATGAGTACCAGGACTAAACTGGGCGATGATTTTCTGAAACTTCACCAGGGAAGCATGACTGTGGGCGAATATGCAGCTAAGTTTGAATCTCTTTCGAGGCATTTCAGGTTCTTCCGCGAAGAAATTGATGAACCGTTCATGTGTCATCGTTTCCAAGACAGACTGAAGTATGAGATTCAAGACTCCGTCTTACCCTTGGGAATTCAATGTTTCCAAGCCCTTGTGGAGAAGTGTAGGGAAGTCGAAGATATGAAGAATAAGAGGGCTAGCCGAGGAGGGAATTTTGGTACAGGAGGGCCTAGTCGGGTGAATTACCAGAACAACAAGGGGAAACAAGTTGCTAAACCCTATGAACGACCACGAACTAACAACGGTGGGCAGAATCGCCCGGGGAACCAGAATTTCGGGAGACAACTGGGACGAGTGGTCCGATGTTTCCGTTGTGGGGAAGAGGGGCATTATGCTAATGCTTGTACCCCCTAACACTCTCACCTGCTACACTTGCCAGAAGCCAGGACACATGGCGAAGGATTGCACGGCTCCAAAGGTGGAACCAGTTGTGAATGTAGCTAGGGCTACCCGTCCTACTGCTAGAGGACGCATTTATTGTGTGAATGCTGAAGAGGGGAATCCATCTGGTAATCTGATTCAGCGCGACTGTGAGATTGCAGGTAACACTTAACTGCACTCTTTGATTCGGGGGCAACCCATTCCTTCATTGCTATGGACTGTGTGAATCGTTTGAAGTTATCTGTGTCTGCTTTACCTTTTGATTTGGTTGTGTCCACACCTGCTAAGACCTTAACCGTAAATTCAGCATGTTTACATTGTCGAATGACTATACAGAATAGGGATTTCTTGGTTAATCTAATTTGTTTACCGCTACAATCACTCGAGGTCATCCTCGGTATGGATTGGATGTCTTATCATTATGTGATATTGGATTGTGCTCGTAAATTGGTTCTTTTCCCCGAACCAGGAGTTGTTAAGTATTTAGCTGCTAACAAACTCCGAGTATCGCTAAGCGAAGGGACTCATGAGTTTTTGTCTTTGGCAAATGTGGAGGCAAGGATAAATGTGGATATAGAAGATGTGATACTTGTCAACGAGTATCGGGATGTATTTCCAACGGAAATTCCAGGATTGCCACCGGTAAGAGAAGTGGAATTCTTCATTGATTTGCACCCAGGAACGGGACCTATTTCAATGGCACCTTATCGAATGTCGCCATTGGAACTAAATGAGCTCAAAAGCCAAATTGAAGACTTGTTGGAGAAGAAATTCATCAGACCAAGTGTATCACCATGGGGAGCTCCAGTTTTGCTAGTTAAGAAGAAGGACGGAAGCTCGCGCCTATGTGTGGATTATAGACAGCTTAACAAGGCAACTATTAAGAATCGGTATCCTTTGCCACGAATCGATGATTTGATGGATCAATTGAGAGGGGCCGCGATATTTTCGAAGATTGACTTGAAGTCGGGTTACCATCAGATTCGAGTAAGGGAAGGAGACATTCAGAAAACAGCTTTCCGAACCCGCTACGGACATTATGAATACCTGGTTATGCCGTTTGGAGTTACCAATGCACCGGCAATTTTTCATGGACTACATGAACAGAATCTTTAATTCATTCCTTGATAAATTCGTGGTGGTATTCATTGATGATATATTGATTTATTCAAGGACTGAAGAAGAGCATGGAGAACATTTACGACAAGTTCTTGAGATTTTTACGCGAGAGGCGATTGTTTGCCAATCTGTCGAAGTGTGAATTTTGGCTAGAGAAAGTGATTTCTTGGGACATGTGATAACCAAGGAAGGAATCGCTGTAGATCCGGCTAAGATTGAGGCGGTTCTTGCTTGGAAACAGCCTCAGACTATCACCGACATACGGAGTTTTGTAGGACTGGCAGGGTACTACAGGTGGTTTATCGAAGGTTTTGCTAAGATTGTGGCTCCACTGACACAACTTACCAGAAAAGATCAACCGTTCGCATGGACGGGGAAGTGTGAAGAAAACTTCCAGTTACTAAAGAGAAAATTGACGACCTCACCTGTATTGGTATTACCGCAATCAGAAGAACCCTATGAAGTTTATTGTGATGCATCTCACCAAGGGTTAGGATGCGTTCTGATGCACACAAGAAAGATGTGGCTTATGCCTCGAGACAATTGAAGATTCATGAGAGGAACTATCCTACTCATGATTTGGAGCTTGCCGCGGTTGTTTTTTGCATTAAAGATCTGGAGGCATTATTTATATGGGTGCACGTTCACCGTGTTCAGCGACCATAAAAGCTTGAAATATTTGTTTGATCAGAAGGAATTGAACATGCGCCAGAGACGATGGATGGAGACTCTCAAGGATTTTGATTTCACACTGCAGTACCACCCTGGGAAGGCCAATGTAGTGGCTGATGCGTTGAGCAGAAGAAGTGTATCGGTGTCTTCACTAATTATGGCTAGACAACAAGAGTTGTGGGAAGCTTTTAGAGACTTGCACTTGAACGTAGAGTTTGCACCAGGAATTTTGAAATTCGGAATGATTAAGATCTCGAGTGGACTACTTGAGGACATTGCAAATTCTCAAGATGACGTCTTAATTCAGGAGAAGAGGAATCTATTAGTGCAAGGGAAGACGACTGAGTTCAAGATTGGGGCAGATAATATTTTGCGGTGTAATGGTAGGATTTGTGTACCAGGAATTACAGTTATGCGGAAAACGATTTTAGAAGAGGTGCATAAGAGTAAGCTGAGTATTCATCCTGGAGCAACAAAGATGTATCAGGATCTGAGGCAGAATTATTGGTGGCCAGGAATGAAGAAACATGTGGCGGAATATGTATCCACTTGTCTAACTTGTCAGAAAGCGAAGGTGGAACATCAGCGACCCGCTGGAATGTTGCAACCTTTAGATATACCTGAATGGAAGTGGGACAGCATTTCCATGGATTTTATAACCGGATTACCAAAGACAAGGAGGAAGAATGATTCTATATGGGTGATAGTGGACCGGCTGACTAAATCTGCTCACTTTTTGCCGGTAAGGACCACTTATAAGGTAGATCAGCTAACGGAGATCTACATTGCTGAAATTGTGAGGTTACACGGGGTACCATCGAGCATTGTATCAGACCGTGATCCGAAGTTCACATCGCATTTTTGGGGAGCATTGCACAAAGCGTTGGGAACGAAGCTACGATTGAGTTCAGCTTACCATCCACAAACGGACGGACAGACTGAAAGGACGAATTAGTCCTTGGAAGATCTGTTGAGAGCATGTGTATTAGATGATATGGGAAGCTGGGATGATGTACTCCCGTTGATTGAGTTCACTTACAACAATAGTTTCCACGCAAGTATTGGAATGGCACCATATGAAGCTTTATATGGGCGCAAGTGTCAAACGCCCTTGTGTTGGTATAAAGACGGTGAGAATATGATTGTCGGACCAGAGATGGTGCAACAGACCACAGCTAAAGTAAGGAAGATCAAGGAGAAAATGAAGACTTCACAAGATCGTCAGAAGAGTTACGCGACAAGCGTCGAGACTTTTGGAATTCGAACAGGGTGACCATGTGTTTCTGAGAGTCACACCTACTACTGGAGTAGGTAGAGCCTTGAAATCGAAGAAGTTGACTCCGAAATTCATTTGACCATATCAGATTTCTGCACGAATTGGGCCGGTTGCTTATCGGATTGCATTACCTCCGATACTGTCCAATATTCATGACGTGTTTCATGTGTCACAGTTGAGGAAATATCTCGCAGATCCATCTCACGTGATCGAACCAGACACCATCCAGCTAAAGGATAACCTGTCGTTCGAAGTACCACCCGTGAGAATTGATGACAGGAAGATTAAGCGGTTGAGGACGAAGGATGTTTCGTTGGTCAAGGTGATTTGGAACCCAATCACTGGAGATGCGACTTGGGAGTTGGAGAGCAAGATGAGAGAACAACACCCAGAGTTATTTATCGATGCATAGTTTCGAGGACGAAACTAATTTTAGGGGGGGAGTAATGTAAGACCCATAATTTTAAAGTACCAATTATGTATTTTTGGTGTATTTTGGATTTTGGCTCGGAGGCTTTTAAGCCAAAGTTATTAATATTTTGGAGTTTTATAATCAAAAAGATATTTTGATGCCAATTAAGATTTCTCGTCGATAAATAAATTGAAATTAACTGCGATGAATCCTTTACGGAGAATTTAATGCGTTTCGG
The DNA here is from genome assembly GCA_002896215.2 of Cicer echinospermum. Taxonomy (NCBI): domain Eukaryota; kingdom Viridiplantae; phylum Streptophyta; class Magnoliopsida; order Fabales; family Fabaceae; genus Cicer; species Cicer echinospermum. The sequence goes on along the minus strand of PGTU02016666.1, from coordinate 8,048 downwards.
GTGAAACGGTAATTTAACAAATATCTAGATTTTGAGATATTTATTAATTTATATTTATTATATTTATATATATTTGTTTGGAGGGAAAAAAGAAAGGAAAACTAGAAGGAAGGAAAAGGAAAAGAAAATAGTATATAAAGGAAGGAAGGAAAAAGGAAGAAAGGAAAAACAAAGGAAAGAAAAAGAAAGGAAGGAAAATTTCAAAACTTCATCTTCTTCTTCTCTAACCGTGACCCATTTTTCTCCTTTCTCCCATTTTCATTTTCGTCGCTTTCTTTTCTTCAAAACTAGTAAACCCAAGGTTGGGTGAGAGTTAGATCAAGGTTTTCGCAACTTCACTCTTCCTCTTTGATTCGAAAACGAAGAAAAACGGTTTTTGAGATCCAAACACAAACCCCTCCGTTTCTTCAAGATCCAAGATTCATTTCAAGAAGTGATAGAAGGGAAGGTTGCTCACCTCCGTGCTACGGTGCTAGTGGACCAATTTTGGAAGCGGCGTTGCCGAGTGGAAATTTACCGATTTACTCACGGTGCCGTAATCGCACGTTAGAGCTAACGCGAAGGTAAAGGGCTCCTTCCAAACTTTTAGTTTGCATTTAGGGACTTATCTGTGGTTGTGTGGGAAGGAATTTGTTAGGGTTAAATGTATCGATTTGGGGAAAAACGAAACTAGTGCGTTATGGTAAAACCTTAGAGTTAGGTTTTGTTTATAATGATGAATGTTTCGTGGTGAATGAATTTGAATGTCATTGTGTATGATTATGAGTAAATGAAACTTGATGTATCTGGGTGTTATGTTGACTTTGATTTGTGTTCGTTGTATTTGGCGTGTCCATACTTGATGTTTGTTAATTGGTGTGGTTGTTGTGAATTATGGTTTGAATGTGAGAGTATGTTTGAGTTTGTTTACGTGGAATTTGAAAACCATTAGAGTTAAACGAGTGTTAAAAAGGGGGAATCTTTTAATACCTCGGTTTACTTAATGTGCATTTGAGGAAAAGGTTTAAGTTAACTGGGCGTTGAGAATGGGGAATCTCTTAATGTCCCGGTTACTTAACGATCGTTTTTGAAAATCGTTCCGGTAAATGAGTGTTAAGAATGGGGAATCTCTTAATGACTCGTTTACTGAATATTTTGTGTGAAAATCGTTTAAGTCAAAAGTATGTTAAGAATGGGGAATCTCTTGATATGTCTGTTTGCTTAACGCTTTGTTTTGAAAATCATTAAGATAAATCAGTATTAAGAATGGGGAATCTCTTAATGACTTATTTATTTAATGTTTATTTAAATCGTTTTAATGTCGTTAAGAAAACCGTGCAGACCGTATAGGTGGCACCTCGATAAACGGTATGGGCCCGTGATAGGCAGTACGTTTATGGTTTTCGCTTTTCTAAATCGTGCAGACCGTGATAGGTGGCACCTGATAAACGATACTTGCCCGTGATAGGCCAGTACAATATGATTTAAAACGTTTTTGAAAAACGTGCAGACCCGGATAGGTGGCACTTCGATAAACGATACGGGCCGTGATAGGCAGTACATTTAAACGTTTTGGTTTCGTTTGGTGGCAGACCCGTGATAGGTGGCACCTGGTAAATAGTACTTGGCCTGTGATAGGCGGTACGTTTTACAATTTACGGTTTTAGTAACCGTCGAGACCCGTGATAGGTGGGCACCTCGGTAAACGATACGGGCCCGTGATAGGCAGTACGTTTATGGTTACGCTTTTAGTAAATGTGGCAGACCGTGAATTAGGTGGCACCTTGGAACTTTGGCCTGCGATAGGCGTACAATTATGATTTACGGTCCTTCGAGGAGGGTTTTGGTTTGGAATTCCCAGTCCATGCATTTTGGCATATACGCATTGCATTAGGGTGCTTGGCACGCGAGTCGTACTTGATTTGAGTGTTATGATTGAGTGATTTGAATTTTGATTTATCGTAGTAATTGCGTTGAAAATGCTAAGTGTTATGTGTTGATTATTGTGTGTAAAGTAAGATGGTTATCGAGATCCAATTGCCGTGGTAATCGCGTAGGAATTGCTAAGTGTTAGGTTGTGAACTTGATTAGGAATGACTTAGGTTTAATTCATGAATTTTGGAAGAATGATCAGGGAAATCGATTTCCCAATCGATTGGATGGAAGTCAGGGACTTGGCCAAATGAACAAAAATCAATTAGCCAATCGATTTTTGAGTAAATCAGTTTTCGAAAAATTCTTTACGAAATCGATTGCCCCCAATCGATTGGGCCTAAGTCAGCTCTAGGACTCATCCATATTCGACAATCGATTTGGAAATCGATTGGCTTTAAAACCTGGGGGCTCAGTAACCAATCAATCGATTGCTTAAATAGATTGATTCAGCCCAGGATTCTGTTTTCATTAAAAACCTTTACCCAATCGATTTCCCAATCGATTTGGCTCAGTGAAAATCCTCAGTTTGAGTTAGATGATTGATTTCTCATTAATTTATCCATGTCTTGATTTGTTATGTGTTTATTATGAGATTGAGAACTTCATTTTACTTTCATTTTTAGTTGGCAAGGCATTGTATGTAACTTTCGCGCATATTGGAAATCCTGTTACGGTGATGCTTAGTTGAAAAGTTATTTTGGGCATTTAAAACTTAATTGTTATGTGTTAACTGTTATTTTCCTGGTTGGTGACCCTTTACAATTATTGTGGAAATCTGGGCTTTGCCTCAGATGAGAGTCAGGACGGTCCTACCGGTTCGTACCCTACGGACGGGAATGGAGATGGGAACGCGTGATTGCAGTTACATTAGGAGGTCTCACGGGGCGCGTGGAGATACTCAGGGTGTATAGCTTTTTGGTAGGATGATCAAGATTAGGATGATGTATAGAACTAGGTGTCCTTCTTTTTGGATTGAGTATTTTAGTTTGGAAAACTGTATTTATACTAATATTGTCAGTTTAACTTCTCATACGAATGGGTTCCATGTACCATTGATGTTGTGTAAATGTTTTGGATTTATAATTGGAGAAACTTTTCCGCTGCTTGTAAATTATAATGACTCAATTATTTATCCAAAGGCATTTCTTTATCTATTTCTCCATTTTGGTTTAATCACTTTTGAAAAAAAAAAATATACCCTCGCTAAGAAAACGGTGGTGTTACAGAAGCATTCAAGCGTAGGCAACACTCACTGCGAAGGCACTCTTGTCGCTGAACAAGGTGCAACCCACAAAAATAAAAGAAATGCCCTCGCAGCCATCTGCCAATGCTGATCAGCAAATCGCTGATGGTATACATCAAGCCCAACAACTATACCGAACAGTGGTTGTCCCCGTCATGTTAAACTCAACATATGCATCAGCCAGACTAACCCCACTAGCTCACCCAATAATTTTGCAGCTTCATCTTATTAAATATATTAACACTAAAAAAGCACCGGTGATGGGTATATGCAGCAGCGAAGAGACATCGTCAAAGTAATGGTCATCTCCCCAATGGAAGATGAAAGCTGTTGGTGTCGCGATGCCATCTCTCGACAAAGGCAGAAATTAGACTTTGTCGATCATCTGTAGCTGCATTTTAGCAAATGGATATAAACTGGACTTTTTAACAAGTTCCTTAACCTTCGTCATTTTCAATGACAACTTCTTAATTTTTTTCCATTGCTAAAAACCCTTAACTCTCCACGATCCTGAAATAAATTTACCAAACAATATAGTTCATACACATTAACCAAAATTAATATTTAATTTGATTCAAATATTTACCACGCCGTCCATAGTCGTTGTCGCAACATGATCCCATATGTCTAAGACAGACCTGTCAACCGGACCCAGGATATCCGTCATCTGCTTCAGGGTGGCCTCATCAGCATGGATTTTTCAATTGGGCCTCATCTGCTTGCCTGTTCTACTTGCGCCTATTCTACTTGTTGCTCCGTAATCTTCGTTGTTCACGCAATTTCAAGCTGAGCACGGTGAGCCAGCCTGTGCATAAGCGGTTGGTCTAACACTACGACTATCAGGCCCCTTCGTCGAGTATAACACGACCGTCTCTATCAGTAAACATTGTCCGCACCATTTTCTGCGTAAACAAATCATAATCACTATCAAACAACATAACAATATAACATCTTATGCAAGTCCAGAAACATAATGACAACATCCACCTACGTGAACTCAGTTCACATACATGAATTCCACAAGACAACCATTACCTTACGTGACTCTATAACAAAACATCTTACTTACATGAGCTGAGTTCACATACGTGAACTTCATCAGTCTACATAACTAAGTTCACGTATGTGAACACCAACAAACTACGTGAACTGAGTTCACGTCCACATACGTGATTTGAGGTCACATAATGGAATTTCAGTTCCACGCATGTCAACAATTCAGAATACGTGAACTGAGTTCACGTTCATGACTAAAAAATACCTTCAAACCCAGAAATCCCAGAAAACCTTAAAGCACCCTAAAACCCAGAAAACTTCTTCATTCATCAGCCCATTCAAAATAAATTGCAGAAAGTTAAATCCAAAAATCCAAAATGCATACAATTAACGCCAAAAACGAAAAACAACAATGGCTTACTTGATTGATTGAAGATGCTTCAAGTGATTCAAGATGGTGTTGAAGGTGTTGAAGATGGTGTCCAAGATGATTGCTTACTTGATTGAATATTAAATTGGGTTTAAATAAATGAATGAAAGATTGAAGAATGTAAATGATTGAAGATACAGAAGATGAAGGCGTAAGGGTTGAAGGAGATGAATGTGTAAAGGTTGAAGGAGATGAAGGAGATGAATTTAAGAAATGTTGTTAATTGAATAAAGAGGGAAGGGCAATTTTGGGTATTTTTGGATTTTAAAAAAATTTGAGGGGTGTGAGAAGTAATTTTGAGGGATGTGGGAAGCAAAATTGTTTATAATTACTTAGGATAGAATGGTGCTTCTATGAGTCATTTTTTTTTTCTCCTATTCTTTTAATGGCGAAAGAGGGGTAAAAACATCAAAATAGAGTAAGGTATTATTCTAACTATATTGCAATCAATCCATTACTATACTCAATAATTCTAACTATATCCAATCAAAACCATTACTATATTGCATTCCAAATATTGAGAGAATTTAGAGCTTTTATGTTGGAGTTGTTATATAATGTAGAATGAAATTTTATGCATAATTAAATAAAATGTATAGTCCTTTAGTTGTGGACCTATTATTTTTTAATTTAAAAAATAACCATGTTTTATTTTCTAAATCACACATTGTTCAAGTGAAAATAAGGAAGACAGTAACAAACAAAAAAAAAAACAATTTGTATCCAATATTTCAATGTTTAATAAAGTTTATATGTATCATGCTTAACATCCAATCATAATTCAATTTTTAGGATTTATAATTCTCAACTCTTTGTGTCAGATTAATTAAAATAAAAATCCAATAAAGATGATCTAAAAGATATAGTAATGAGAGATAGAGTTGCTTGAAGAGTGTTTGACTTAAGCTAGTGAATATTGATTGTATGTCAAACTCTTGTGTTTATTATCTGATTTATCTTCCTTTAATAGATGGAAAGAAGCTTGAAAACTCAAATAAAGTTAAATATAACTGTTAGACACATTAACCCAAGTGTGAGATATGATTTAAAACATATTAAATATATGTGTTATATTGTTGTCCAAATGTTCTTGTCCAAACCCATAACGTTATTGCTTTTGAATATGAAGGAAAACCGTGAACAAATGTGAGAATGAACTGTTAAATGTTAGTTGGCACTGTGTTTGGTCAGAAGCATGCATAGCATTATGCAAGTAAGAATGCTAGTACAATGTACTTTTGTCATTTGTTAACAATTCATCAATCTAGAGATCATTCTTAATGTTGTTTCTGCAAGTGGTCATCAAATATTGACTTTTTATTGCTCAAGGAATGTTGGAAAGTCCATATGTTGAAATGTCAACGTATTTAATTGCATGTTGTCATTTCAAAAAGATGATTTTTGTCAATTGTTCTTTAATAGAACAACCAAAACATTTGGACGAATGTTTCTTCCTCATTCTTTTAACAAATGACTCAATCTTGAAATGAATTTCTTCTTCAAAGTTGATTCTTGTCTTTTTGAACTGAATGGGAATATTTATGAGTGCAATGAATTTGTTCATCATGAGAATTCTATATGAGATGAGAAATCTTTTATTGAAGCAATATTGTCGCGGCCTAAAATTTTTGAGTGTTTTCTCGAATTCAATGGAGTTGCCCAAAATTTATTTTAAAATACGGAAAATATTGAGAAACCCCTTAAAATAGAAGAAAAAAAAATTGGTCTTTAAAACCAAAATTTTGAGTTTGGGAGTCGATTTTGCGTAGGGAAGATATTAGCACCCTACGATATCCGTTAAAAATACGGTTACCTATAATTAATTTGTGCAAAATTAATATGAATTTAAATATATTTACTTTTACTTGTTAAATATGAATATCAATTGTTTGTTTTTTGAACGTGATTTTTGAAGTAAAAGTATACTTAAAAAGAAATATTTTTATTAATGTGTTTGACAAAGTGTGATCTTGCTCCTACGTATCTCCCGTGGCGATGGAGAAATCAAAGTTACGTAGTTCTTTGGTAGAAAATGCGGATGTGTTGATTTGTTTTTAAAGGATAGTGTGTTTTGTTATTGATAAAAAGTTATTTTGACAACAAAAAAAGAGTCTATTTTGATTTAATTAATTATTTTAAGAACGAGTTTCAAGACTATCAAGTTGTACAACTTGTGTGTCACAAATTAAAAGATTAAACAGATGTCACATCTAAATTATCAAGTTTTAAATGTTTATTTTGGGTTAATTTATAAACGAGTGTTTAGAACTATCAAATTATCAAAACTTGTGTTCTAAAAGATTTAAAAATATGTCACATCTAATTAACCCTTCAATATTCGATTATAATTTTAATCTTTGCTTTTTTTTTAAAAAAATTAAAATTGATGTTAAATATAAATAAATTTAAATTAATTCTTACGAAATAAGATCAGACATAAACACACAAAAATAATAAATAAATAAATGGTAAAAAAATATATGGACTTGTACTGTGATCTATTAAAATAATAAAAACACACATTTTAATTATAGAAAAAAAATACTATATCAAATGTGAGCTCTTTCAGAAACACTTTTTAAATTGAACAAGTGATGGAAACAAAACTCATTTTAATATTAAATATACCTCCCAAGATATAAAAAAATCGATTAATATCATTCATAAATAAAATAAATGATGTTTATTGCTATTTAATTATATCCATCATGTATTTATACTAAATAGATATTATAGTTATTAATATGACATAATTACTAGTTAACATAGCAAGCCACATCACATATAAACAACCTGACACCACAACACCATCCAAATAGGCTGGCAGAAGCAACGTCCAAACAAGCGTGGCTGGCACAAGCAAACATCTTTCAAGAACAGATGGATAAAGCAGAGCATGGCACAAAGTAAAACGTTTAAATCAAATATGGTAGAAACAAAACAAATTTTAAGCTTTGCAACACAGTACAAATGAATCTCAACCAAAACACCTTCATCATAGATGGCAAACAAAATTTCATCTTTCAAATAAATCACACTTAGTTTCAAATTTTAGTTTCCAATCTAATAATATAAAGTTTCAAAAGCATATCAAACCCGAAGAGAATGAGAAAAATAATGTCTTTAAATATCGGTAAAGACAGAGACGGTGGTGCAGTGGTGTGCTGTGGAAAGTTGGAATAATGTGATACCTGTCCCGTTTCTTCCTTTTTTTTTTCGATACTCCAAAACTGCCCCAAAATCTCTTCTGCTTTTTTTTTTTATTTTTTGCCCTACTTTATAGGCCTCAAATTTATAGCTGAAATGATGAACTTTTGTATTCATTAAATAAACCAACTTCTGAATTTTTGTTTGTTTTTGGTAGTAAATATATAAACATCATATTTTTTATTTTTGAATGCATAAATGATACAATTAACAATTCGCAACAAATAAATCATGAAAGGAAACTGGCGGGGTAATAGG
>PGTU02016664.1:0-15518 GCA_002896215.2 Cicer echinospermum | reverse complement strand
TACTTTGTCAAAAAATGAAAAATCTAAATTTCTTTATTTCTTGAATATGAGACTTCTATAACATCTAATTTGAAGAAATTTTCACGGGAAAATGTGTATGTGGATATACGGTTTGATTAGAAATAGTACAGATGCAAAGAAACTTCATTAGGTAATATTTTTAAAAATTTTGACAACATAAAACATCTATGTAAATAACAAAACAAATAATTATGAATCTAAATATTAAATATTATTCCTTTTATCTATTAAATTCACATTGTTCTTACAATCTTCCAAATACACACTAATAACACTACTATGAACACTGATATATGACAATCTTCTTTGTCTTATGGGGAGCCACTATAATTTTATGTCGTAGAAGAGATCATATGCCAACATAAAAAATACTCTGACTAACTACAATGAAAATTTAGAGAGAATGAGCAAATAGTAGAAGATATTATAAAATACCCACCGATATCAAAACTATTTGTGAAGAGGAATTTTCCAACTTTAATCTACGCCTTTGAAATAATTGGGTTGTAAAGAGATTTTCTTTTGATAAATTGGAGTATGAAAAAGTCATATCGTATCTCAAAGGTTTTCTTATGGAAGTGGCGGCCCTGCAATCCCGACGCTAACATTCATAAGGTGTGGAAAATTGTTACTTGAAGAAATATTACTTGACAACTTAAATAGTTATAATCAGAATGAAGAAACACAATGTAGAATGTAATAAAAAGAGTTATTAAACAAAAATTATATGACAAAATAGATTTTGATGTTTACAAATTCAGAATGAAGAGGCACAATAGTGCAATGCAATATTAAGAATTATTAAACAAATATATCGGTAAAGTAAATATTGGAGTTTCAATTTTTGTTTTAATAGGACACTGATTTGTAAGAGATTGACCAATCACTATAGAGATTGTTGAAAGAGTAGAATAGTATAGATGCATAAAAAAAAACTATATAAAGAAATTAATAGTGAAATGACATATCCTAGTTTGTGGGTTGTTTTTATAAATGTATATAAAAAATGAAGTATAAATATTTAAAAATAACTATAAAATTTTCTATATCTGGTAAAAACGATCTTTTTTTTTTTCATTAAAACAGATTTTTGTTCATAGTGATGATACTATGAAATATTAGTTAGAGGATATTGAACCAACTGTAGAAACAAAAAAATATGAGACTGTAATATACATTAGGTATTTATATCTTTCATTGGATGGAACTTAGAGAGATTATTAGCTACACTTAGAGAAGTATGTACTACACTATCTTGACCGTCTAAAGATGAGTGAGAAATATATATAGTCATCATATAATATTTTATCTCATCACTGAAATTTAAAGATGTATTGCGTTAAAATCTATTTTGAGGTATTATGTTTTTTCTTTATTTCCTTGTTCCGAATTTTGATTCTATAAGTTATTTGTGCTCTAATATTTTATTTCTTCGAGAACTTAATCACAAATCTTCATAAACAATATCCAAATAAAATAACACCTTTTTTATTCCTAAAATGATGCATGATATTAAATTATTAGTTCTTCATGACCATATACCAAAATTCCCAATTTTGACAATTCAATAGAGATAATTGAATATTAATTTTTATTTTTTCAAGAATTGTATAACAAAAGATATTAATAAATAGTGATAAAAGAATAATTCATTTTTCAAGCAATTCTTTAGATATGATTTAATATCAACTGTTTAGTTCTTCTATAAACTATTCATAATTATCTTTGCAATCCTTCACATAATTTTGATAATTAAACTCTTAATTCTTTAGGAACTATAAAATAATTATCACATATGATGATCCAACAAATCACTCTTTTGCAAATCCGTCCAGAGATATGGTTTAATGTTAAATTCTAAGAAGACAACTATATAAGCCAAACAAAATTCCTCTACACAATTTATATGAAAACAAAAAAATATGTGTATATGAAATAAAAGAAATAAATATTCAAGAAATATGATCATGAAAGAATATTAATAAGAAAATATTTTTGTTTTTAGAAAAGTAAGAAGAAATAGTAAGAAGAATAAAATCTCTAAATTGATTATATCATTACTCTTATGGTAGAGATTTTGTGCTAATAATGTTTTATAAAATTAATCAAAATAAGTAAAATAAAATATAGAAATTATAGAAAAGCTAAACTTTTAGAGAACTTGAGAGACAAGAAAAAATTAGAAATAAAAGAAAGTATCATTCACTCTTGTGTATATCCCTCAAGTACTTTGAACCCTCGCCTTATAAGGTCTATATTAAGAAGATTTACAAAGATATCATATCCAGGAATAATATGTACATTAACATATACATTAATAAGTATCTTCTAAGTTTCTTATTCCACGTAGATCATTGTACTCAGATGACATCCATATCACAATATTCATATATAACACAAAGTATATTTAACACTATCATAGGCTCAATATAATCAAACGTAACTGAGTTTTTTTCTTTCTTTCTTTCTAAAATCATAATAAAGTTTAAAATATCATAAATCTGTAAAGTCTTATCTTAAAGCAAAAAGGGTCTTGCAAATTTAAAAAAAATAAAAAACGAAATTACTAAATTACCCTTTAATTTAAATTAGCTCAGTAATTTGAACACTATATTTTATCAATGTGATACCCATTTTACCATGAAAATAAAGCTGGATAATGCTATACATTCAAAATAACAAAATTTTGTTGAACGTATAGCAATGACATGTTTTGTTTATTCCTTCAAAATCAATGCTCGTGAGTTTTAAAATGATGGATAATGTTCCAATCACAAGCTCGATGACAAAAGAAAGGACCATCATTGGAAGAAAACTCTCAATAAATTTTATGTAGGTAGTTGAATCACATGGAAGAAGCAAGAGGATGTAAACAAGAGTCAAGCTGCTTCCTTGAAAAAATCTTAGAAATGCAAGTTAGGCAGTTGTCGAAGCAAATAGCAGAAAAAACTAGCGAGAGTTTCTTTTGTAATACTTTTGATTAATCTTAAGAATAAGATTTTGGAAGACCATAAGTTTGAATGGTCGAAAAGTGACTTTGACCACCTATTTCAAAACCACCAAAGAAAACATGAAAGAGGTTGTAGGGAAGAGTAACCAATAGCATAGAAAAGATGGAAGAAGCTTAAATTGAGGGTACAAAGGTCTCAAGAAGGATGCGGATAAGTCCATGTTAATCGATGAAAAAGTTTCTTTTTAGAAGAAATCACCAGCCTCTTATGTGAAAGTTAAGCCATACCCTCATGTGAAGAGAAAGAAAGTGTCATGAACAATTTGCAAAGTTCCTGAAGATTGTTTCTCAATTGCAAATAAATATATCCTTTTGCTGAGGCATTGAGCAAATACATACTTATTACTAAAATCGTGAAAGAGTTATTGACCCAAAAGTAGAAAATTGTCAAAGAAGAAGAAACAATTGCATTTTACTGAAGAGTGCAATACTATCATTTAGAGGAAGCTTCCTCCAAAGTAAAAAGATCAAGGGAAAGTTCACTATCCCTTGGACTATTGATAAACTAACTATTAGAAAGCTCTTTGTGATTTAGGTGTCAATATATATATAAATCTCATGTCTTTATCAATGATGAGAAATTTGAAGGCATTGAATGCAAAACACAAGCAATATCCTTATAGCTTGTGAACTGGTCTATCAAGCGTGCTTAGAGAATAATGGAGAGATGTGTTGGTAAGGGTGATAATTTCTTATTTTTGGTTAGAATTTGTTATCCCTGAATAGAAGGAAGATGAAAGTATCACTCATTCCTGAAAATACCACTTTAGCTCTCTGTAGAGCTTTGATGATGAACATGATCAACTCATATGAGATTTTAATAAGAGATATTGATCTTTATATGTCTGAAGTTATGCAACCACTGTAATAAAGGGAAATGTTTTAGAGTCGATAACTATTAACATTCAGTTGAATAATATTTCGTATATTGATTCAGCTATCTCGTTCTTAGAGAAATTTACATTTAATGCTATAACTAAAGTGAAGAGAGCTTTTTTTGAAGAAGTCGTTGACGAGTGTGTGTTATAAGTGAAGTACGAGTTTACTTTATTAATATAATTTACTTAGTCCCTATTTTTTAAACAAGTATATAGACTCATACAACAATATTAATACATTAGTCATTAGCAATGTAGAGTTATACACAATCTTATCGGTATAATTCCTAGTTACTCAATATAACAAAAACATTGTAATTATATCTATATCTTTATCAAAAAGATAGCCAAGTGATTGAGTGGTACAAGAAAAAGTTTTAGTTAGTTAATTTTGTTTGTGACTTTTTATTGTGAGCAGAGCTAGATACGAAGTCAGATTAATCAAACAAGAGGACACAAATTATTCAAACTATCCCTAAAGTGATAGAAAACAAAATGGAGATTGATGTAGATACAATTTGAGTTATAAGGAAGGTCAATGATGGTAGAAATTTGCGCATTTGCAGATGTCAAAGGTGTTTCATGTCAGCTATGCTTGCAGCACAAGTGACATAAGGTGGTTCTGTTATCACCGAATTCTCTTCACATTGCTAAATTATAGTCAACTAAGTATACACTTTAGCATCATGAATATATCCAAGTGATCAACCGAATAATCTTATGCTACTCATGATTGCAGACTAGTTGGCCTAAACACCTTTTGAGATATCAGAATCTGCAAATGTCTTTAAATCCTTGACCTTGCTCGTCTACTAAACTGTATTGATTTAAATTTTGTTTGGGGTTAATCTCCGCTTGACATTCCTTCTAACTCTCAACTATTAATTACATTGAATGACAAATCTTTGTTATAGTAAAAGAGAGATTTGATAATTGAGAAAATGTATAAGATTCATATAAAACTAGAACTTGAGGTATCGATATTACAAGTAAAACCATGACCCTATGTTTACTTTCCATTAATTTAAAATTATCGTTATAATATTTATGTTATCGTTGCGTTTTCATTATCGTGAATCAACAAGAATTTTAATTAGTCTAAATTATATAAAATCTTGAATAGTTTGGTAGTTGTTAAATTAAATCTCTATGGATAAGATAATAATATGTACTACTACTTGGAAAGTTCGTACACTTATGGATTTTGTGCAACTAGAGAGAGAAAAAATGACAAACACTTTGGAAACCGCGGAGTGCTTGGAGTTAGAGTAAAGCATCTCAAATTTTAGAGAAAAAATTCATACTCTTTGAGGGTTTTGTTTATTTTCCCTTAATTGATGAACACTTCTATTATTTCGACATGTCAATGGATAATTAAGCTCTCTCCTAAGGTGGTTGTTGTTTATTTCAATTAAATTATTTTATTGTTTTTATTTACAGGATGACACACCTTTGCATGCCTTAATCAACAAGTTCATACCAACTAGAATTTATTGGTAGATATATAGGATAATTGAGATTAGGACTATTGTATGATGAAACATAGGTATTAATCATTCAACCTCTTGGTTCTTTATGCTTTCTCTTAATTATATTTTTTTTGTATCATGAAACATAGATATTAATCTTTCAATCACACAACCTCTATTAATTCTTTATGCAAATGTTCTTTCATCTTTGAGCTTGCTCGTACCCTAAACTATATGATCTAAATCTTGTTTTATGTTAATCTATTTCTTGCATGATTACTACAAAAAAAAACTATCTATTGTGACACTCAGATTTTGTGATGCTTTTTTTATCTGTCACTAAAGCTACTTTTAGCTACAATTAGAGTGTCACTGTTTTTAAAATTATTATACTCTTTTTATAAAAAAAAATTAAATGAACAAAAATGTAGGTTTTGCCCGTTTGGTCTTGTACCATGAAAATACAACTACACCTCGCCTTCGACAAAACACTGAGAAACCTTTTTCTTTTTCTTTGCATTTCTCAAACCCTTTTTTCTCTCTACTATCTTAACAAACCCTAATCCCCAAAAACCCTAAATTTAATTTCAAACAACCGTAAATTCATCTCTCTCGTTTCACTTCGCGATTTGCAGTAGCAAGTAAGTTGTATTCTCTTTCCAAATCATTTTTAGTTTGCGATTTCAATTTTTATTTTGGTAATCTTGCTTGTTAAGTGTCATTAATCGGGATTTGCTGAATGAGGTTTTCATCTCTCTCGTTTCACTTCACGATTTGCAATAGCAAGTAACTTCTATTCTCTTTCCAAATCATTTTAGTTTGCGATTTCAATTTTTATTTTGGTAGTCTTGCTTGTTAAGTGTCATTCATTCGCGATTTACTGAATGAAGTTGTAGGTTTTCTATTTGTTATATATTTGAGCTGATATGAGTGCTAATCTAAAAATTTCAATTTACAATGCTTCAATTTCAGTTCAATAATTCTTTGACCCTCTTCTTTGTTCTCACTTTTTAACTGATTTTTTTAATTTATTTTCTCTTAAGTACACAATAAGGAATTGGGAAAAAGTAAAATAGCATAAAATTGGTAAATAGATATTCAGTGGAGCATAAAATTGCTTGAAAGCCAGTCGGTAGTTAGGTAATTTCGCAGTGTCTCTTCAGTGTTGTAATGCTTGATACTAATTGATATACATAATCGGTCTAAAGAGTTTTAAAACTTTCAGGCATTACAACTTTTAGATCATTATTGCGTCCATATTTGGATTGCACTGACTTTGTTGTGTGCCACTATGATTTTGTTAAAATTTACAAGTGGTATTACCGTGATTTTTTTAAAATTTACTGTCAATTTAAACATGCACTTGGCCTTGATTGTGGTGGCAGTTACAGATACCATTAAATTTAAAACTTTGATGTTGGAATTTGGGATGATTTTTAAAGCTATGCTTATTTTTACTACTTTTACGTGATTTTTGTAGTTACTTTTTAGAGATCAATGTAATAAAAGGGCATAAGAGTGTGATTGATTGGATGCATATGTAAAAAATAGTTGAATACTTTAAGTGCAAAACAAGTAATATCTTGTTTTTGAATTACTTAGCTAAAATTCTCTGGCTGTATGATTTAGATTATAGCCAAATGCCGTGACCACATATTTGTTTTTCAGTTTGAAAAGCATGTGGCATTGTGTTTTAAATAGCTTAATAAAATTATGAATGTTCTTGTAATTATTTTGGATTTAGACATTGGTTGGCTTGGCTTTCCTGTTAGCTAATACATGCTTTGTTAATTGCTTCCTTTTCAGTGTAGCTGGAGCTCACTTGTACAGTGTCTTGGGCAACATATAAAATCGCTCAATTATTCTTACACCTGAGGTGAGCTTTTACTTTTCCTTGTAGTTTATACTTATGAAAATCATGCAAACCGAACTTTAAAGTTGTTGGTTTTGTATGTTTGTCAGAAACACTAAAATGACAATAGAAAATCGAACTTTGTGTTTTGTGGAATAATGTCTTTAATTATTTAGGAGATGGAGTTATGAGTTTGGATTTTGAACAAGCTGAGGAAAACGAGCCAATATTCAACATATCCTTACCTTCATAAATTCATTTTTCTCAATGTTGGTTTTCATTTAGATTTATTCTTTCCTTTCATTGAACTAGGGGAAAAAGTTTAAAAGTTTTCATGAAATTGAGTTGCGAGTAGCCGAGTACCTACCTTTTGATTAAATGAATTTAAGATATCTCTATCCTTGCCATGGACATGAAAGACGAGAAGAATTTCATTTTAGATATTGCATCGCTATTTTATTAGCGATGTTACATTCTAAAGAATAAGTTTTGGAACAAATTAAGAAGTAAAGTTTGAATTCCACCTATTTGGTTTGTGGGTATGTAGGAATTAGGATCAGGCCTTAATTAGGAGAGATTATGTTAGGTCTTGGGTTTGGCTCATTAATGTCTCCTCTAACGGATTTTCCACATAAGCATATTGTAACCAATTCTCCAATTCACCTACTTATTGTTCTAAGGCAGATTACATCAAGATGGGCCAAGGAATCAAGTTGACAGGCCCTTGTTACAATACGCATGATAGAATAGTTGATATAAACAAGAGGGGAGTTATTTGGCCTGGCAGAGAAGCTAGATGGAGTTGTTTGGTTGGGAATTCAGTTTTGGGTGGTAGACTAGGATCTCTTATTCTTAGGGAAAACACTATTGTTTCTCATGAATACCTGTTGTTTAAAAGTTGGAGGATGATACACTATAAAATTTATTTATATTTCTTTCTAATTGAACTATACACGGTCGCCAGTTTTAGAGATCTCTAAATTATAGTTGAAACTGTTTGTTGTCTATTGAAGAAAGGAGAAGCTAATGCTTTAAGAATTGTTGAGAGTGCTTGCAGCCCAAGTTTGTGTTCAAGGAGGAACATATTGATATTCTTGTATTTGAAGGAGATCTTATGGAGGATGATGGGGGATTTACGATCATGTTAGGCTACAGTTATCCTAACATAGATTATTGATTATTTGAGAGAACTACACCCCCAATCCGGCAGACAGGTCGCATGCCTTTTCTAAGGAATCAAATAGTGATCGGGCCACCTTTTTGGATGATGGCCTATTTCTCAGCACAAGAGTTCATAAATATAAGATGCGGAGTTATGTCTCTGTTCAGACCCCATAGGATCTGAAAGGTCTGATTGATAATGAGGTTCAGAGTCGGAGCATGAGGTAAGGAGAGAACCGAAGCAAGGAAGAGTATGATGTAGCTAAATATCACTAGAAGGGGGGGGGGGGGGGGGGGGTTTGAATAGGGATTTTGCTGTTTAAAAAAATATTTTAAGTGTTTTAAAAACTATTCCTCTCGCTGAGGATGGCTAGCTCGAGGATGGGATTTTTAAATCGTTAGATCTAAGCTGAGCAACAAAGTAGGAGCAGAATATGAGGGACACACACACAATTTTATACTGGTTCACCCAAAGATGGCTACGACCAGTCCTCACACCCTTGTGAGATTTCACTAACTTTCAAACAGATCAATCCTCAACCCGAGGATGATTACAAACTGTGTATTATCAAGCTTCACCAAGCTTACAATCAATTTCAAATATTTCCAAGCTTCACTCACTAGGAAATTACAAAGTAGAATGAGAGTGATTGATACTTAATACTTTCTCAAAGGATATACAAAGATATAGTGTAGGATCAAAGAAAGTAATAAGGCGAGGATGTGATTTGCTTCTTGAAAGCTTTAAGATGTTTGATCTTTTTATGTAAGTGTGTTGTGTGTCTTCAATGGAGAGCTTTGTTTGCATTTTATAGAGATCCAAGCCCTTGATGACCGTTGGAGCTCATTTTCAAAGGATCCAAGGTTTTATCATAATTTACAGAACTGCCACTCAGCTTGTTAGGCTTAGGCAGAACCCATCCTCTTGCAGCATAGCTTTGATCTTGACATGTCCTTGCTTTTTCTCTTTAATCAGAGTGCAGGGCTGTTTCTGAGCTGCATTTTTCAAAGACTTTAAGGTCTAGCTTGGCTTCACCTTTTGAGGTGATGTTTGACAAGAGAGAAAAAGCCACCCTATGACATAGGACTGTCATACTCAATCCGAGGATCAGATCTGGCAGCAACATGTGATCTTCCATTTTTGGCTTGTTTCAAGTTTGCCTTTTGTTAACTTGACTTCTTTATGAATTAAATTGTGCAAGCCCATTAAATGTTCAGACTTTGACCTTTGCACATGCTTGATAGGTTGCTTTCACTTTTGTTGGCCTATCCTCTACACACTAGATCTAGCCATATTCACCTTTTTCTTTTGACCTTTTGACTCTTCTTTTTGAATGCTTTGTTAATCATGTTTGACATTGTTATGCATTTGAATAAACACATTTGTTCTGGTGAGAGATCAGATTGTCCCAAATCTGGAGTTTTTTCAAATTGCAGCCCATCCTCACGTTTGCAGCAATTTCCATCTTCACGTGGGTTCCATCCTCAAGCCAAAATCACATTTTCCTTTTTATCATTAAAATCATTTGAGAGATTTTGTCTCAACAATCTCCCCCTTTTTGATGATGACAAAATTCTTTAGATTATGATTTTAAATAAGACAAAGATAAAATGTTTATGCTCCCCTCAAATTATATGTGTAATAATTTTTAAAAACTAAAAATTATTACTCCCCCTAAATGTATGCCAAAGTGTTGAAATAACATAATTTTAATCATACAAATGACATCATGATAATTAGATAATAATTTAAAGATTTGTTCAATAAAAGCATAAACATGGTTCATAAGCAACACAGCAATACCACAATAATTAAAACAGTTTTAACAGCATGAACCAAAAAACATAATCATAAAAAACATAATCATTCTCCCCCTGAATTTGACAGCAGCAAAAAGAGAAATAACAACAAATTTAATCTGAGGAGGCTGGTTCATCTGATGAGGATGAAGGAGATGGAGCATCAGAGGTTGGCTGGGCTGGTAGCTCAGGGGATGATCTCCAAGAGCAATATAGGAACCAAGTGTTTGGTAACCCATTCAAGGATGAGCCCAAAACTGAACCAAAGAGTTCTGAAAATGAGTGAAGCGCTGAAGAATTTTCTTCTGGTCTTTCCTAATTAATTTGAGGAGTTTCATCTGCTTCTTGTTGTCCCCAATCCTTGTGCTAGAATCGAGCCTTTAGGCTGATCATTTACACTAGAACTCTTATTTTGAGAGCTCCCAGCCTTGTCCTTTGACTGGTTATGAGTTGTGGCAGTAAAGAAGGAGTCAAGGGAACTGAACACACCTGTAACCTCAAGGAGAGGTTGAGCAGTTTTTTCAAAGTTTGCAGCAGGAGGAATTTGTTGCGAAAAATCTGGTGGAGGGATTACATCTTCATCCACTGGCATAGTGGGAGAAGAAGCCATAGGCACATCCGTAGGAGATGGAGGATAAGATAAATTCAGATCAAACTATAACTCCTCACCATCTTCCATATGTTGAGGAGAAGTTGATTTTGAGGCATCCTTAGGGATAGGATCGGCTTCACGAAGGGGAGTCAGTTTGTGGATTGGTGTAGACTGAGTTGTTGTGGGGACAGGTGAGGCAGGAGAAGGGGTAGAATCAGGAGAGTTACGCAGTGGAGAGGTTGGTAGTGGTGATGGTGTATCCTCATGTGGAGGATGAGGTGGTTCATCTTCAGAGTTTTGAGAAACAGAGGGAGGACGAGTTTTTCTTTTCTTTGAGGCAGGACGGTCATCATTTTGAATCTTCATCTGTTTAATGTTCTTCATAGAAAAAGTGTTGTTGAAGTAGATGGAATGTTCATCCTCAAGTGGGATTTTGAAAAATTTGAATATTTTTGTTAAAATCATCCCATAGGGAGCAGATCGTCCCAATACAATAGCATTCAGCATGAAGATAAAGATAACATGACCCAAATGAAGAGGAGTACCAGTAATCACGTGATGAATAATCATCAGATCCAGTTATGTGACTTTCTCAAAACTGCCAGCCCGGGGAGTGATGGAATGGACACAGATATTGTGAAGGATGCGACACAAAGGGACGAGGTTGGAGGCCACCAATGGTTTAGGAGGTTTGATGAGGGTGTTTTGGAGCACAGAGGTCATAGTGATGACACACTGTGAATACCATGTCTCAGATAAGCAGTGAGCTCCTTCATCACGTATATCAAGTATTTGACATAGTGTGGTGGGATTAATTTCCATATGAACCCCTTTCAGTACCATACTGAAATTAGTCATGCCTTTAGATCCTTTTGAAGCGACATAGAAAGCCCTTACTAGACGTGGGTACTGTGGTTCATTGATTTTGAAGAATGAGGTCCAGCCAAGTTGTTCAAACATTTCTTCAATGTTGAACCCTCCTTGTTTAATATCAACAAGGTCAATGATTTTTCCATTTACCACTGACTTGTTTTGCCATTTTGAAGTGTAGACCGATTCTAATTCGTCCGAATCAAACAATGAAGTGTTGGCAGAAATTTTTGTGGATGATGAAGGGGGTTTTGATGAAGGTGGTTTGGTCTTTTTGGGAGTTGAAGTTTTGGAATTTGATTTTGCAGGAGGGGGTTGTTGTTCTGGTTCAACAGGAGGAGTGGTCTCTGAATCATCAGAGTTAATGACATGAATTATATTGTCCTGAGGGGTTGCCTTTTTGGTTGAAACGGCTCCAGACATGATTCTAGAGGAGCGCTTGGAAGGAGTTGAAGAGGAGGATTTATTGACGATTTTTGGAGTAAAAGAAGGAGTGGAGCTTTTGGATGGTTGAGATGAAGAAATGGTGTTCATGGAAGTTTCTTTAGATTGGTTTTCTTCATTATAATCTAACTCAGTGCTTGAGTAGACGTCTTGGTTTTTCTCAGGTTCTTGGCAGGATTTTTTGCGCTTTACAGTCATTTTGATTCGAGCCATTGATACAGGAAGGTGAGGGAAGAAACTGTTGAGTGATGAAAGGTTTTCTGGGCAAAAGGTTGATGAGTGAAAATGAAGAGGATGGGAAATGAACAAGGAGATCGTGTGAGTAACCGTGAGGGAACGTGAAGGGGACAGAAAAATTTAATGCGCCGTATCCTAGAGACCTAGTGTGATGATGGATTAGACATGTAGCCGTTCTGCATTAAATGCATGGCGTGAAGTATGGAGGCATGCGCCACGCGTGCTGCCCAATGAGAGAGAAGGGCGCGTGCTCTCTTCCTAGGTTGTCTTGTCACGTGAGATTACACCAATAAGGACATTTCGTCCTCTGGTGGGTTTCCTATCCTCACAAGCCTAACTAAAAATGTAAATACATTTTTTAAAAAGCAACAGATATTTTAAAAATATACAAAAATACAATAAAAAATATAATAATATAATAAAGAGCATCACAAGATAGATCAATTAATATTAGACAAATTAATAATTGAAAGTTCATCCAAGATCTTTTTGAACCTATCCTCTTGGAGAGGTTTGGTAAAGATATCTGCTAATTGATTTTCAGTGTCAATAAAAATCAGTTCTAAATCCCCTTTTTGCACATGATCTCTTATAAAATGATGTTTAATTTCAATGTGTTTAGATCTAGAATGTTGAATGGGATTTTTAGAAAGATTTATTGCACTTGTATTATCACAGAGGATGGAAATTTTTGCGTACCTTAGCGAGTAATCCTCAAGCTGATTTTTTATCCAGAGCAGTTGTGAGCAACATTGAGCGGCTGATACATACTCTGCTTCAGTAGTTGAAAGAGCAATGGTACTTTGTTTTTTGCAAGACCAACTTATTAGGGATTTACCAAGAAATTGGCAAGCACCACTTGTGCTTTTTCTTTCAACTTTGTCTCCCGCGTAGTCGGCATCACAATAAGCTATGAGGTCAAGATTGAAACATTTCTTGTACCAAATTCCCAGATTTATAGTGCCAACAAGGTATCTAAAAATCCTTTTTACAACTGTGAGATGAGATTCTTTATGAGAGGATTGGAATCTTGCACAAAGACCGACTGCAAAGACTATATCCGGTCTGCTTGCAGTTAAATACAACAAGGATCCTATCATCCCTCTGTATTCCTTTTTCAGGAATTGAGTTCCTTCATCATCTTGTGGAGTGTGGAAGGATGGATGCATAGGAAATTCCCATACTTCTTGGCTAAACTCATGTTGTATTTTTGAGCAAAATCCTTGGTGTATTTTTCTTGTGAGAAAAATACCATCCTCTCGTCTCGTTGGTTGATTTGTTAAACCAAGGAAGAATTTCAATTCCTCATCATTACTCTCCTCAAACTCGCTTTGCATGAGATTTGAGAATTCTTCACACATTTTTCATTGTTTATCCAAATATAATGTCATCGACATATATTGAACAACAATAAATCATTTTCAAGGTTTTGAAAAGAGTAGTTATCAATCTTCCTCTAATGAATTCCATTTCTTTTAGAAAAGAACTTAACCTCTCATACCAAGCTCCTAGGAGCTTGCTTTTAAACACATAAGAGCTTTTAGAGAGTTGTAACACATGGTTTGGTCGTTTTTCATCCCAAATCCAGGAGGGATGAACAATCACTTCTTCATTTAAGAACCCATTCAAAAAGGCTTTTTCCACATCCATTTGGAATAGTTTCTATACCTTATGAGTAACATAAAGCTAAGAGGATTCTTATTGCTTCAAGTCTTTGCTAACCGGTGTTGGCAAAACGTTTTTCGATCATAATCTATTCCTTTTGTTGGTTGTACCCTTGTGCCACTAGTCTTGCTTTATTTCAAATGACTTTCTCCATCCTCATTTTAGTTTGTTTCTAAATATCCATTTAGTTCCAATAACAGATTTGTCCAGGAGGATTAGGTACAGATTCCATACCTTGTTTCTTTCAAATTGTGAGAGTTCTTCCATCATAGCTTCAACCCATGATTTGTCAAAAAAAAAAACCAAATAAGGGGCTTTTTTTTGATCAATTTGTCTTGGGTTCAACTTGTGATATCATGGCCATGTTGGAAGGTATTTTTTCCCTAGAGAGTTTCTGTTCTCATTACCGATCTTCAGTATTCCCAATGACTAGATCTAGAGGATGATGCGTGATGTTTTCCATCCTCTTGAAGTTGTTGAGAGGTTGGATTCAGACTCTATCCTCTGCGTGAGGACGCGTACCTTGTGAGGATGAATTTTCATCTTCTTCATCCTTATCCTTTTTCTCTAAACACAAGTCATCGAAACTCATCAAAATAACATGCCATGGATTCCTCCAAGTTTGATCCTATTATATATTCTATAAACCTTTTGACGTTGTGGAGTATCCAGAAAAATTCCTTTGTCAGATTTGGATCAACTTTTCCCAAATTTTCTTTATTAGTAGAATGTAGCAATAACACCCAAATATGTGAAAATGAGGAAATATTTGGTTTTCTTCCCTTTTCATAATTCATATGGAGTATTTTGTTCAAATTTTTTCTATGGATGTACGATTTTTGAAATATACAAGCGGTATTTAATGGCTTCGGCCAAAAATATTTTTCAATGTTGGCTTCATTTAAAATAGTTCTAGCATTTCTTGTAAAGTTCTATTTTTCCTTTCAACAACCCCATTTGTTGGGAGTTCTTGGCAAGAAAAGTTGTGAGAAATACCATTTTTTCTTCACAAAGATTTTTAAAGATTCATTTTCAAATTCACCTCCATGGTTCACTTCTCACCGAGACAATTTTTGGAACCTTTTTCATTTTGAATCTTTTTGCAAAAATGGTGGAATCCTCAAAGGCTTCATCTTTTGTGTTATAAAAAATAAGAACCCAAGTAAAACGGGAAAAATCATCAACAGTACAAAGCCATATTTTTCCACTAAGACCTTGGAGTTTTGATAGAAGACCAAAGACGTCAATGTGAATGAGTTCAGAGGATGATTTGTTAGAAACAAGTTTTTTAGAGTGAAAACTACTTTTACTTTTTTTCCTTTCACACAAGCTTCACAAACTTTGTCTTTTCAAATTAATTTTTGGAAATACCTCCTTTACTAATTCCTAACTTTGCCAATTTAGAAATAGTTGTTTAAGCTTGTGTTTGACCGGCTCGTTTGTGCAAATCCGTTTATCTTTTTCAATTGAAACAAAACAGGATTCAGTAGTTAAATCATCAGATTCTTCTTTCTCCTTT
>PGTU02016662.1:0-34224 GCA_002896215.2 Cicer echinospermum | reverse complement strand
TAACACTTAGCAATTACCACACAATCACCACGACAACTTGAGTTTCGAAACAGTTTTACAATCAATTTCACTTACACACATTTTGTTCCAAAACCTAGACACTTAGTACAATCATCACAATCACAATGACATCTCAAGTTCAAAGACTCAATCATACATTTGAATCAAACACGACTCGTGTGTCAAGCATCCTAATGCAATGCGTATATGCCAAAATGCATGGACTCGGAATTCCAAACCAAAACCCTCCTCGAAGGGCCGTAAATCATAATTGTACCGCCTATCGCAGCCAAAGTACCAATTACCGAGGTGCCTCCTATCACGGGTCAGCACTGTTTACCGAGGTGCCACCTATCACGGGTCAACACGATTATTTAAAGAAAAAGCATAAATCGTAAACGTACCGCCTATCACAGGCCAAAGTACTATTTACCGAGGTGCCACCTATCATGGGTCAGCACAATTTACCAAAAACGTAAATCGTAAACGTACCGCCTAAGACGGGTCAGTACTGTTTACTGAGGTGCAACCTATTACGGGTCAGCACAATTTACCAAAATGAAATGCATGAGCATACACTGACTCTATCCACAACAATCGTTAAGCAAATGCAGATATTAAAAGATTCCCCATTTTTAATACTCATTTGACTTAAACGATTTTCACAACAAACATTAAGTAAACAAGACATTAAGAGATTCCCCATTCTTAATACTCATTTAACTTAAACGATTTTCCAAAACAACATTAAGTAAGCAAGACATTAAGAGATTCCCCATTCTTAATACTCGTTTAAATTAAAACTTTCACAACACATTAGTAAACAGACATTAGAATTCCCCATTCTTAACTCATTTACTTAAACGATTCAAAACAACATTTAAGTAAACAAGACATTAAGAGATTCCCCTTTCTTAATACTCATTTAACTTAAACGATTTTCAAAACAAACATTAAGTTTAGATCTAGATGAAACGGGGAGGTTTGTGTTTAACGATTTTGAAATCCATAACTCCGTTTTTGAATCCGGGAAGAAGGAAAAAGTTGAAAATTTGTTCTTACTCACCCACAATCCTTGGGTTTCTACTCTAGAACCAAAGGAAGCAGCGAAAATGGAGGTAGAAGGAAGAAGAAGGAATGGGTTTCACGAGAATGGAGGGAACGTGTTTCTATTTTCTTTTCTTTCTCCTTTCCTCTATTCTCTTTCCTTTCTATTTCCTTTCCTTTCTTTTCTATTTCCTTTTCTTTTCTCTCCAAACAAATATGTATATATATATATATATATATATATATATATACTTACAAATATATACATATTATTATATATAATATATTGAATTAAAACAAAACTAACCATTATCTAACCAACTCTTACCCCCATCATTTCATTCCCCTCTTAGTCTAATTTAATAAAAATATCTACTCTCGTCGCAACTCAATTGTCCGGTACAATTTTCAACAACCCGATATATTTTTTAACAAAATTGCCCGTTATTAAATCCTTCGTAACGGAAGTAAATTATTTTCCGACAAATAATTTTAATCAAATTTCCAAAAATAGATTTTAGGCATTTAACACACTCAATACCCAAAACTGGGCTAACAGCCTATGAAATTCCAAACAAAACACCCTAAAATTGCATAATTTAGGATTTAAAAACTATGGGTCTTACATTACTACCCCCCTAAAATTAGTTTCGTCCTCGAAACTTAAAGTACGAGTAGCAATCCACACTAGGTTTGTACTCAAAGTCAACACACTAGTCACAACTTGTTTCACCCGGCCTTCTCGAAAAAAGTGATGCCTACCTCTTTTCATAGGGTGTTTAATAACTTCGCACACATCCATAGTCGGTAGGGCTCGTCCGTTCCATTCAACATGATTTTGTCTACTATCAACAAGAGATTAAGAATGATCAGTCCCTCAATTGTCAATAAATAGCCAACAACCATGATAGTGGCTTAGACTATCTTAGCCGAATTGTAATAGCGCTCCTTGCAACTTACAAAAGCAGTCAACAATCTTCTCAAAGTCCATTCAATTTCCCTTATTTTCCTATAACTTTGATCCTGTCGACGAAGTAAAATATCCCATACCTATGTCACGTAGTCTCATTGGCATCTACTTGGTACGAAAAAATCCATTTGGTACCAAACTGAAACACTTAGAATGACCCCAACACACTGAGCACAGAACAATCACTACATCCGAGAACTCCTAAATTTCTCCCTTGTCACACAAATCCTCGATTTTTCTTAAGTCGTACAACTACGTTAAACTGTAGTGTTCTTATCGGTATGTTATTCCAGTTATAAATCTAATAATTCCATTCTCACATATGCTTGGTGATCAAAACTACCTCAAATATTTTAGAAAACAAGCCAAAGACTATACCACTTGGGACACACAAACTTCCTTTGATTGACGAACACAATAACAATCCCCATGACATGCACTCAAGTAATGTCTTTATATCATTGGCATACCTTTGTAATAATAATGTCTGAGTTATAGGTGAGATAATTCCTTTCATCAATCTTTAATTGTCATAAGCTACATCTCTATGTGCTGCTCCACAAATTTCTTGGTACCTTTTCCAATATTTGGTTCACTCGCTGGATTCTTATTCCCTCTCAACCTTCACCGAGATACGAACTGAAAGAATCCTAACAAACGAACGTCCTAAAGAATTACTTCTCAAACGTTCCTCATAAGCATTTCCTAAGAACTAATTATCTACAACTTCATCCTCATAAATTTTTCAGTACAATATCTTAAAAACCCACATACCTTTCTTCGTCCATCCAGTTACTGAAATGATCATTTCAAATCTTCACGCTTGACTTCCCAAGACCAACAACTAAACCATAAATCAGTTGTTACATTTCTTCTTTTTAACTTTCTATCATTGAATAAGATTCTAAAATTTGATCCTCAAAATCTCCAAACACTTCCATTCTTAACATGAATTATTTATCACTTGCCCGCCTCAACTCCTTCGATTATGAAAGTTTTAAGCATCAATTGTAGCTCCAACCATTTGATCATCCCTACTGACGTTCATCCTTGCAACGTCGTTCTCTCTTGGAGGTAGTGTTTTTCGAAAATCCAACATCAAGAAGAAGTGTTAACACCACTTCGAATAATTCCAAAACTAAGTTTCGAATATATCAACACATAATAACTATTTTGGACTTGACAACCCAAACCACCTAAACCGACGCATGATCAGATAACAACTCCCAACCTACAGGTTGACCTACAATCTATAACCAAAGGTTCCACAACCCCAAAGAAAAACCAAACCAAAGCTCTGATACCACAATGTAACACCCCAATTTTCAAAGCGCGGGTGTATTTTTTTTCTTTCAAAAGAAATTAAAATAAATCAGAGAATAAAATAAGGTAATACCTTTGGATAAATAATTGAGTAATTATGATTTACAGGCAGCGGAAAAGTTTCTCAAAATATGAATCAAAAATATTTACACATCAAAAAATGGTACACGTAACCCATCGATAATAACATGTCAAGCTGACAATATTAGTATAGGTACAGTCTTCCATTTTAAAATAAATACAATTCAAAATAAATACAGTCTTCGCAAGGTCGCCTCCAAAGTTTGTTCCCTAGCACCGTAGCGTGGTAGTGAGCAACTTTCCCTTCTATCTCTTCGCGAAACAATGTTTAGATCTAGATGAAACGGGGAGGTTTGTGTTTAACGGTTTTGAAATCCATAACTCCGTTTTTGAATCCGGGAAGAAGGAAGAAGCTGAAAATTTGTTCTTACTCACCCACAATCCTTGGGTTTCTACTCTAGAACAAAGGAAGCAGCGAAAATGGAGGTAGAAGGAAGAAGAAGGAATGGGTTTCACGGAAATAGAGGGAACGTGTTTCTGTTTCCTCTGTTTTCTGTTTTCTTTTCTTTTTCCTTTCCTCTATCTATTTCCTTTCTATTTCCTTCCTTTCTTTTCTATTTCCTTTTCTTCTATTTCCCTCCAACCATATATATATATATATATATATTACTTACAATATACATTATATATTTATATATTAATATATTATAATTAAAAACAAAAACCAACCATTATCTAACACTCTTACCCCCATCATTTCATTCCCTCTTTGTCTAATTTAATAAAAAATATCTACTCTCGTCGCAACTCAATTGTCCGGCACAATTTTCAGCAACCCGAGATATTTTTGAACAAAATTGCCTGGTATTAAATCCTTCGTAACGCAAGTAAATTATTTTCCGACAAATAATTTTAATCCAATTTCCAAAATAGATTTTTGGCATTTAACTCACTCAATACCAAAAATTGGGCTAACAGCCTAAGAATTCCACACAAAACATCCTAAAATTGCATAATTTAGGATTAAAAACTATGGGTCTTACAAAATAGGTCTGTTTCTGTCATTGGATTAACATTTAGGTCATTTTCATCTTCCCTAGGCTTATTCTAGACCAATTAGGGTTTTTAACTAATGTTGTGCATCCAATAAGTTCATTTCTATCACTGGATTAACATTTAGGTCATTTTCTTCCACCGTAGGCATATTCTTGTCCAATTAGGGTTTTTTTTACCAATCTTGTACATCCAATTCGTGTGTTTTTGTCATTGGATTAACGTTTAGGTCATTTTCGTCCTCCCTAGGCTTATTCTAATCCATTTAGGGGTTTTAACCAATCTTGTTCATCCAATAGGTGTGTTTGTGTAATTGGATA
Organism: Cicer echinospermum; assembly: GCA_002896215.2. NCBI lineage: Eukaryota > Viridiplantae > Streptophyta > Magnoliopsida > Fabales > Fabaceae > Cicer > Cicer echinospermum. The sequence goes on along the minus strand of PGTU02016662.1, from coordinate 29,490 downwards.
AACATTTAGGTCATTTTCGTCCTCCCTAGGCTTATTCTAGTCCATTTAGGGTTTTTAACCAATCTCGTGCATTGAATAAGTTCATTTGTGTCATTGGATTAACATTTAAGTCAATTTCTTCCTCTGTAGGCTTATTCTAGTCCATTTTGGGTTTTTGTCCAATCTTGTGCATCCAATAAGTTCATTTGTATCATTGTATAACAATTTAGGTCATTTTCGTCCTCCGTAAGCTTATTCTAGTCCAATTAGGGTTTTTCACCAATCTTCTGCATCCAATAGGTGTGTTTGTGTCATTAGATTCACATTTACGTCATTTTCGTCCTCCCTAGGCTTATTCTAGTCCAATTAGGGTTTTTCACCAATCTTCTGCATCCAATAGATGTGTTTGTGTAATTGGATTAATATTTAGGTCGTTTCCGTCCTCCCTAGGCTTATTCTAGTCCAATTAGGGTTTTTAACAAATCTTGTGCATCCAATAGGTGTGTTTGTGTAATTGGATTAACATTTTGGTCATTTTTTCCTCCGTAGGCTTATTTTAGTCCATTTATGGTTTTTGTCCAATCTTGTGCTTCCAATAAGTTCATTTGGGTCATTGCATTACAAATTAGTATATTTTCCTCCTCCCTAAGCTTATTCTCGTCCAATTAGGGTATATAACCCATCTTGGTCATCCAAGAGGTGTGTTTGTGTAACTGGATTAACATTTAGTGTTGGACTTTAGTCCTTTTAATCCTAATTTTGACATAATTAACAAACATACAATATTCATACATCATATGATAAATCTAACATTTTAATTGAGCAAGATTTCAGGAACAACAACTCAACCCTACACACTTGAGACAAATTGCTTGGAACTTAAGAAATCAACAAAAGTTGAATATTCAATGAGTAAATCGATTAGGAAATCGATTTCACAAAAAGAGTGTAAGGAAACATAACTGTTTGTGATTGTATAATCGATTAGGAAATCGACTGGCACAATTAGAAATGAAAATTGCGCAAGTCAGTGGCAACCTGTTTTACAGGCTAATCGATTGGCAAATCGATTGTACACATCACAAAGTAAAACTGATTGAAACAAATCGATTGGGCAAGTCACAGTGACAATCCATTATCTAGGCTAATCGATTGGCAAATCGATTGCTTAAATAATATTTCAAAAATAACTTGACCTGTGACAAACACAATCGATTGGACAATCTATTGTGAAAATTTCATTCATGTTAAGTTTGGTTCCAATCGATTGGGAAATCGATTGAACTGAACAACTAGTAAGAACTTTTCAGGAAAATACTACCAAATCGATTGGCACTTCGATTAACCTGAAAATAGCTAAGTCACTGTCTTAAACACAATCGATTGGCAAATCGATTGAAAGAAACTTTTTGAAATCACAGTGAACTTTCAGTTTGTGGCCAAATCGATTATGTGTATTTGTAAATCGATTATGAGACTTAGTAAATCGATTATGTAATCGATGGGTGTGATTTTTTTTATTGGAACAAAACACCTGACATCGATTATGAAATCGATTCATATAAGTCTGCACATAATTTACTGAAAAGAATTTTTAAAAGAATCGATTGGTTTATGTAGTTTCAAGATTCAAGAAAAACAAGACTCGCGATAATCGATTGGCAAATCGATTAGACCTGTTTTATCACTTTAATAAATTGACAAATCGATTAGACCTGTCTTAAGAACATATTGTTAACATTCTGATATTGCTTTTTCAGATCCAAACCAAAAAGATTATCCATAATCATTGAGAGAGCTGAAAAAGTATTCTTGAGAGAAAAGACAATGTTCTCATAAACAATCATTGAACAACCAGATTCGTGTGAGATACATTGATAAAGATTGAAGACACTTTTTGTACTTCTTTTATTTTGCTTGTAATAAATTCTTTGTAAAGAAACGACTGCGAAAAATCCAGCTAGAAACTGGTGGCGATCTTCTTGGGTGAGAGGCTTCATCAAGAAGGAGCTTGACTTGATCTTGAGTGAGTCTGCTGAGTGACTTCAAGGATCAAGGGGTTAAGCAATAGGAAAGAGATTGTGTTAGATAGATAGGTTTCGAGGAAATAGGACAATCTGTAAACAAGTCACAATTCTTTCTATTGGAGAAAAAGCTGAAATCTAGTTGGATTGTCAGGACTGGATGTAGGTTGTCGTTGACAACTGAACTAGGACAAACCTTGGTGCATTCTATCCCTTATCCTTTTACTTTTAATTGTCAAATCTTGTATGCCGCATTATAATTCCGCTGTGTGTATGAATCTGAATAAATCTTGCATAGTAGGATTGTATGTTCGATCTTAATTGTATGCTAGACGTATTCGATTTTCTATATTGCTTTAATTTGTTCAAGACTGATATATTCTGATTATTTTCGAGGTCATAATAATCAATAATTGGCCTCAGAGCCTGACTTTTTTAGAGGTAAAACTCATAAAAGGAATAGGACCTCAGTTGATTTTCTAGGAGAAGGTGCTTCACTTGCAAGACCCCCAGCCTTCAATGGAACCGCATACATGTATTGGAAACATAGGATGCTGATATTTCTGGAAGCCAGTGGTATTGATATTCTTGATGATGTTGAAAATGGACCCTACATACCCAAAATTGCTGGAACAAATGACATGATGATCCCCAAGCCCAGAGCCGAATGGTTTGAGGACGATAAAAAGAAGGTAGGTTATAATGCTAAAGCTAAGAATATTATAACATCTGCTTTGTGTGCAGAAGAATTCTTTAGGGTATCAAATTGTAAATCAGCAAAGGAAATGTGGGACATTCTTCAAGAAACACATGAAGGAACCACATACGTGAAAAGAGCTCGCGTAAATACACTTATGCATGAATACGAATAGTTTAGCATGAAGAAAGATGAATCTATAAGTGATCTACAGACGAGGTTTACACACGTTTATAAACAACCTTCATGCCCTGGGAAAACAGGTGGAGAATGAACAGCAGATCGGAAAGATCATGAGGTGTTTAACTAGAGAATGGCAACCCAAAATAACTTCTATTGCTGAATCGAAAGATCTGGCAAAAATGACCACTGCAACACTATTTGGAAAGCTCAGGGAGCACGAAATGGAGTTGCATCGACTAGATGAGTCAGAACAAGAAAGCAGGAAAAAGAAAGGACTGTCTTTAAAAGCCCAAACGCATCAATCAAAAACCGAACAAGAAAGTTGCTCAGATGAATCAAGCAGTGAGACTGATGAAGAACCTGAGATTGGTTTGCTTGTCAAGAAGTTTAAGAAATTTCTGAAAAAGAAAGACAACAAATTCAGAAAGCCATCCAGCTCTAAGACTAGTGACAACAAGACAATCACATGTTATGAGTGTGGTAAAACTGGTCACATAAAGTCAGAATGTTACAAGTTGCAGAACAAAAGTAGAGCTACAAAACCAAAAGGCAAGGAACCAGTCACCAAAACCAAAAAAGCTTATGTTGCATGGAATGACAACAAAGAATCCTCTGCCTCTTCGGATGAAGAAGAAGAAAATATGTGTCTCATGGCAAATACCGACTCAGAATTAGAAAATGAGGTGTGCTTGACATCCACTAAGCATTCATGGTATTTAGATAGCGGATGCTCAAAGCACATGACAGGAGACAAATCCAAATTCATGTCCTTGACCTTAAAGGAAGGAGGTTTTGTCAAATATGGTGACAACAATAGAGGAAAAATTATTGGATTTGGTGACATAGGCAATGAGTCAACTGCAGTCATCAAAAATGTCTTATATGTTGAAGGGCTAAAACACAACTTGCTGAGTATAAGCCAACTATGTGATAAAGGTTTCCAGGTAAGTTTTTCATCACAATCTTGCATTATTGAGCATAAAGATGACAAACACATAAAGCTTGTTGGTGAGAGAATTAATAACATTTATATGTTAGATTTTAATTCTTTACCAAGTACTATATGCTGCTTGTTATCTAATTCAGATGAGACTTGGTTATGGCATAAACGTATAGCGCATATTCATATAGATCATTTGAATAGACTTGTTAGCAAACAGCTAGTTATAGGTCTCCCTAATAAGAAGTTTACTAAGGATAGACTATGTGACTCCTGTGAGAAAAGCAAACTGGTTAAGACTCCCTTTCCCTCTATAGATATGGTTAGAACAAATAGAGTTTTGCAGTTAGTTCACATGGACCTTTTTGGACCTGCTCAAGTTAAGAGTTTTGGAGGTAACCTTTATGGATATGTGTTGGTTGGTGACTATTCAAGGTTCACATGGACATATTTTCTGGCTCATAAGAGTGATACATTCTCAACTTTTAAGAAATTTGTTGCTTTGGTTCAAAATGAGAATGACCAGAAAATTGTATCAATTAAAAGTGATCATGGAGGTGAATTCCAAAATGATTCTTTTCAAACTTATTGTGAACAACATGGAATCAACCACATATATTCTACCCCTAGGACACCACAGCAAAATGGGGTAGTGGAGAGGAAAAATAGTTCCTTAGAAGAGTTAGCTAGGACTATGCTTAAGGACTCCAACCTACCTAAGTACTTTTGGGCAGATGCAATTAGTACAGCCGTTCATGTTGTCAATAGAGTTCTCATTAGGCCCCTGCTTAGAAAAACCCTCTATGAGCTTTACAAGGGTAGAAAACCAAACCTTTCCTACTTTAGAATCTTTGGTTGTAAGTGCTTTGTGTTGAACAATGGCAAAGAACACCTAAGAAAGTTTGACCCTAACGCAGATGAAGGTATTTTTCTAGGATACTCCCAAACTAGTAAGGCCTATAGAATCTACAACAAAAGAACAAAGATCATAGAAGAGTTAGTTCATGTAAAGTTTGATGATTTATTTACAGAAAACTCGAACAAAACTCCTCCTATGGTTGATGACTTTTTGGATGAAGTTGTAGAGTCTGAACCACTAGAACAACCTGTAGCTGACCCTCCAATTAGATCTGACTGTGTAGAACCTATAAGAACCAGTGATCTACCTAAGGAATGGAAGTTCAACAGAAACCACCCCATAGACAACATTATAGGGGATATCTCTAAAGGTGTTGCAACTAGAAGGAACCTTAGACAGTTTTGTAACTTTACAGCCTTTTTATCTCAGATTGAACCTAAGAACATTAAGGAAGCCCTGTTAGATAGTGAGTGGATACTTGCTATGCAAGAGGAGTTAAACCAGTTTGAGAGAAACAAGGTGTGGAGTTTAGTACCTAAGCCAGAGAAAAAGCACATCATAGGAACAAGGTGGGTGTTCAAAAACAAGTTGGATGAGAATGGTGTGATAACCAGGAACAAAGCTAGACTAGTAGCCAACGGTTATAGACAAGAGGAGGGAATAGATTTTGATGAAACCTATGCCCCTGTAGCTAGGTTAGAAGCCATAAGAATTTTATTGGCTTATGCTTGTATAATGGACTTTAATCTTTATCAAATGGATGTGAAAAGTGCCTTTCTCAATGGTAACATTCAAGAGGAAGTTTTTGTAAGCCAAACACCTGGTTTTGAAAATCCTGATTTTCCTAATCATGTGTATAAGCTCTCAAAGGCCCTCTATGGGTTAAAACAAGCTCCAAGAGCTTGGTATGAGAAGCTCAGCAATTTCCTTATTCATCAAAACTTTTCAAGAGGAAATGTTGACAAGACCCTTTTCACAAACACTACTGGAAATGATATCTTGCTTGTCCAAGTATATGTTGATGACATAATATTTGGATCTACAAACAATATGTTGATGACATAAGATTTTGAAAATTTGATGAAAGGTAAATTTGAAATGTCAATGATGGGTGAACTATCATACTTCTTGGGATTTCAAATTAACCAAAGCAAGCAAGGCATTTTCATTAGTCAATCTAAATACTGTAATGATTTGATAAAGAAATTTTGTTTTGAAAACCTTAACTCCATTGATACTCCTATGAGTCAAGGAAATTACTTAGACAGAGATGAGAAAAGCAAACCTGTAGATGTTACTAGGTTTCGGGGTATGATAGGATCTTTGCTCTATCTTACAGCAAGCCGACCAGACATCATGTTCAGTGTTTGTATGTGTGCAAGGTATCAATCAAATCCAAAGGAATCTCACCTCCGTGCAGTCAAAAGAATTTTTAGATATCTAATAGGAACTAAGAGTTTAGGCTTGTGGTATCCGAAGGGATCAACCTGTACCTTAGTTGGTTACTCAGATTCAGACTTTGCCGGATGTAAACTCGACAGGAAAAGTACCTCAGGAACTTGTCATTTACTTGGAAACTCTCTTGTGTCATGGTTTAGAAAGAAACAGACAAGCATTGCTTTATCAACTGCTGAAGCTGAATATATTGCAGCTGGGAGCTGTTGTGCTCAGATACTTTGGATGAAACAACACTTATTGGATTTTGGTGTTGACTTGGGAACAATACCTATCATGTGTGATAACACAAGTGCAATAAGTATTACCAAGAATCCAGTGATGCACTCCAGGACAAAGCACATTGAAGTAAGACATCATTTTATAAGGGATCACTTTCAAAATGGAATCATTAAGCTTGAGTATGTTAACACAGCTGAGCAGCTGGCTGACATCTTCACAAAAGCTTTACCAAGAGAAAGCTTCCTGCATAGAAGGATGAAACTAGGGATCATTGATCCTAGTGAGGTATGATCTTTGAATCTTTTTATAGGACACTTCTGGTGTTTGCAGTATTTTTTTCCAGTTAAATCGATTTGGGAATCGATTACCAGCATGGTAAATGGTTTACAAAATCGATTTGGGAATCGATTGCTTTGGCCCCAGACTTCAAAGTTCAGAAATTTTTTTTTAACTTGCCCGAGCGTCGATTGGGAAATCGACTAGTTCAACCTTCAACTTTAAAACAATCGATTTGGACATCGATTAAGTAAATCTGGAAATCGACTTGGGAATCGATTTACAATATGACCGTTGTGACTAGCCGTTGGATGTAATAATTACTCAATCGATTGACATTACCCAGCAACGGTAAACTAATCGATTTGGGAATCGATTTACACATTTAAGGGTTTAAATAGGAACAGTTATCAATCGATTTCTGCACTTCAGTTCTCCAGATTTCACTAGTTTTCTTTGCTTCATCTCTTTCTTCTGTCTTTGCAATTGTTATTTGTTACTATCTACATTCAATCTACTTCAATCTACGATTATGGCACGAGTTAAACAAACCCAGGCACGCACCCCCTCACCTTCATCATCTTCATCCAGTGGAACCCCTTCACCACCACCCACTTTAACCAAAAGAGTACCCATTCCTCCACATAAAATTCTTGCCAAAGACAAAGGCAAGGCACCTGCTGCTATTCAAGATAAACCTAAAAAGAGAAAGGAATCACAAACTGAAAAACTCGTGGCTGATGCCATGAAAGAAATTTCTCAGAAAAAGAAGAAGAAACCAGTTTCTTCACCCCCTCCCAAGAAAGCTCCTGCATCCAAGGAAAAAGATGCAGAACCCACCATACCATCAGACTTTCTTAAGAGGAAAATCCATGAGGGTCGGACTCTGGATTTGCCTATTTTGATGCAGACGGTTTTACTTTTCAAAACCATTTGAGATTTCACGGTCTTGAGAGCTTTCTCTCTTCTACTCTTGATAGTTATCCAAGATCGATAAGGGAATTTTATTCAACGTTCAAGCTCACTGAAGAAGGTTTTAAGGCTCAGGTTAAAGGGAAAAGGATTGCTATGTCCTTTGAAGATTTTTCTACTTTATCAAGATTGCCATTTCACGGAAAATCTATAGACGGCGGTTCTGAAGCTGATACAGCTGACGAAGGATGGGAAGAATCGGTTGACAGGCATACTGCTGTTAAGGACCTGATGATTGATGGTTTTGTTGAAACCATTTCATTGCATATCGGTCAAATGAAGGTCCAACATCGAATGCTGATGTACACGCTGGATGTAGTAGTTCAAAAGTTGGATATATTACTGTTTTGGGGTTTATCAAAGGAGCTCAGGATGAGCTGGGCATGGATTGTGCTAAGGCACATGCTGGAAGCTTCACAGAGCAAGCTTATGCTGCCTTATCCACAACTGATTACCAAGATTCTGAAACACTTTAAGGTATCGTTTGTTAATGAAGAATCTGCAAAGACCACTCTAATATTTGGAGAATCAATTGTAAACCAGATGCAATTAAAAAGGTTACATGGTATTTGGATAAGACCTCTGCCAACTGTTGAACCAGCTCAACCTCAACCTCAACCTCAACCAGCTACTGATACAGCCCCTCCTGAGTTTGTCGCCAAGCTAATGGAATTTATAGAAGCTCAGATGGCACACAATGCCAAGATGCTAGAGTCACAGTCCAGAATGGAAGCAAATTTAAGGACTCTCCAGGCATCCCTGAATTCAGTTGTTCAGGATGTTGATGTTATTCAAGCGCTTTTGGGCATCAAGCTGTCATTTGAAGATATCGCAGACATCGGTCGTCAAGCAACAGAGGAACCTAACCCAACTCCCCTAGATCACCCTGCGACTCACGTTGAGGAGACACCTGCTGAGGTAATACACCGGTCTCTGCCTCTCCCGTAGATAATAGTGAGGACCAGCCTATATTAGGAGATTAGGAGTTTAGGATCTGGGTTGTTTTGTATTGACTTGATGTATTCATTTCATCTATATATATATAATGCATTAGAACGTTTATTCCATCTCTCTCTGAATTCAATTGTCTGATATGCTCATTTATTGCTCTGATACACAATGTTTTATGATTTCAATCCCCAGTGCTTATGTTCATTAACATAGGGGGAGGAAATTTTTTTTCTGCCTTTTTGCCTTAACTGACAAAGGGGGAGAAAAATTATAACTTGCTTATGACTATTGCTGCATAATTTTGATACTCTACTCTGATAAGAATGAATTATTAAAATGTTCTGATTTTTGATAAATAGCATGTGTACTGTTATGCTAGGATGCTCTGATACTCTGATGTTATAATCTGATAATGGTACATATGATGCTATGAAATGTTGATAATATTATGTCTTGAAATGCTCAACTCAAATTAAAATAGTATGATTGTCACTTATGCAAAAAGGGGGAGATTGTTGGACTTTAGTCCTTTTAATCCTAATTTTGACATAATTAACAAACATACAATATTCATACATCATATGATAAATCTAACATTTTAATTGAGCAAGATTTCAGGAACAACAACTCAACCCTACACACTTGAGACAAATTGCTTGGAACTCAAGAAATCAACAAAAGTTGAATATTCAATGAGTAAATCGATTAGGAAATCAATTTCACAAAAAGAGTGTAAGGAAACATAACTGTTTGTGATTGTATAATCGATTAGGCAATCGACTGGCACAATTAGAAATGAAAATTGCGCAAGTCAGTGGCAACCTGTTTTACAGGCTAATCGATTGGCAAATCGATTGTACACATCACAAAGTAAAACTGATTGAAATAAATCGATTGGGAAATCGATTGGGCCAGTCACAGTGACAATCCATTTTCTAGGCTAATCGATTGGCAAATCGATTGCTTAAATAATATTTCAAAAATAACTTGACCTGTGACAAACACAAACGATTGGACAATCTATTGTTAGAATTTCAATCATGTTAAGTTTGGTTCCAATCGATTGGGAAATCGATTGAACTGAACAACTGGTAAGATCTTTTCAGGCAAATACTACCAAATCGATTGGCACTTCGATTAACATGAAAATAGCTAAGTCACTGTCTTAAACACAATCGATTGGCAAATCGATTGAAATAACTTTTTTTGAAATCACAGTGAACTTTCAGTTTGTGGCCAAATCGATTCTATGTATTTGTAAATCGATTATGAGACTTAGTAAATCGATTAAGTAATCGATGGGTGTGATTTTTTTTATTGGAACAAAACACCTGACATCAATTATGAAATCGATTCATATAAGTCTGCACATAATTTACTGAAAAGAGTTTTTAAAAGAATCGATTGGCAAATCGATTGGTTTATGTAGTTTCAAGATTCAAGAAAAAAAAGACTCACGATAATCGATTTGCAAATCGATTAGACCTGTTTTATCACTTTGATAAATCGATTGGTAAATCGATAGATTAGTTGTTTTTCAGAAACAATATAAACCGTTTTCAATTATTCTCTCAAATATACATGAAAAACATTTTGAATACACTTCTGAACACTGAAGAACTCTTAAGAACATATTGTTAACATTTAGGGTTTTTAACCAGTCGTGTGCATCCACCACGTTCATGTGTGTCGTTGGATTAACATTTAGGTCATTTTCATCCTTCGTTGGCCTATTCTAGTCCGTTTAGGGTTTTTAACCAATCTTGGGCATCCAATACTTGTGTTTGTGTCATTGGATTAACATTTAGGTCATTTTAATCCTGCCTAAGCTTATTCTATTCCAATTATGGTTTTTAACCAATCTTGTGCATCCAATAGGTGTGTTTGTGTCATTGGATTAACATTTAGGTCATTTTCGTCCTCCTTAGGCTTATTCTTGTCCAATTAGGGTTTTTAACCAATCTTGGGCATCCAATACGTGTGTTTGTGTAATTGGATTAACATTTTGGTCATTTTCACCCTCGCTTGGCTTATTCTAGTCCAATTAGCGTTTTTAACCAATCCTTGTATCCAATAGGTGTATTTGTGTAATTGGATTAACATTTAGGTCATTTTCGTCCTCTCTAGGTTTATTTTAGTCCAATTAGGGTTTTTAACCAATCTTGTGCATCCAATATGTGTGTTTGTGTCATTGGATTAACATTTAGGTCATTTTCGTCCTCCCTAGACTTATTCTAGTCCAATTAGGGTTTTTAACCAATCTTGTGCATCCAATAGGTGTGTATGTGTAATTGGATTAACATTGAGGTCATTTTCTTCCTTCGTAGGCTTATTCTAGTCCATTTATGGTTTTTAACCAATCTCATGTATTCAATAGGTGTGTTTTTGTAATTGGATTAACATTTAGGTCATTTTCGTCATCCCTAGGTTTATTCTAGTCTAATTAGGGTTTTTAACCAATCTTGTGCATCCAATAAGTTCATTTCTATCATTCGATTAACATTTAGGTCAATTTCGTCCTTCCAAGGCTTATTCTAGTCCAATTAGAGTTTTTAACCAATCTTGGGCATCCAATAGGTGTGTTGTGTCATTGGGTTAACATTTTGGTCATTTTCGTCCTCCCTAGGCTTATTCTAGTCAAATTAGGGTTGTTAACCAATCTTGTGCATCCAATAAGTTCATTTATGTCATTGGATTAACATTTAGGTCATTTTCTTCCTTCGTAGGCTTATTCTAGTCCATTTAGGGTTTTTGTCCAATCTTGTGCATCCAATAATTTCATTTGTATCATTGGATAACAATTTAGCTCATTTTCGTCCTCCCTAGGTTTATTTTAGTCCAATTAGGGTTTTTAACCAATCTTGTGCATCCAATATGTGTGTTTGTGTCATTGGATTAACATTTAGGTCATTTTCGTCCTCCCTAGGCTTATTCTAGTCCAATTAGGGTTTTTAACCAATCTTGTGCATACAATACGTGTGTTTGTGTAATTGGATTAACATTTTGGTTATTTTCTCCCTCCGTAGGCTTATTCTAGTCCATTTAGGGTTTTTGTCCAATCTTGTGCTTCCAACAAGTTCATTTGGGTCATTGGATTACAAATTCGTTGATTTCCCTCCCCCCTAAGCTTATTCAAGTCTTCTTAGGGTATATAACCAATCTTGGGCATCCAAGAGGTGTGTTTGTGTAACTGGATTAACATTTAGGTCTTATTCGTCCTCCCTAGGCTCATTCTAGTCCATTTTGGGTTTTTAACCAATCTCGTGCATTCAATAAGTTTATTGGTGTCATTGGATAAACATTTAGGTCCTTTTCTTCCTCCCAAGGTTTATTCTAGTACAATTAGGGGTTTTAACAAATCTTTTGAAAGATATATGCCTCTGTGATTTTGATGTAACTCCAAAACATACAATCTATATCCATTATCTGGTTAATCTAATAGTTTGAGTTGAGATACTTTTCAGGATAGAATCAAACACTACACTTGGACAAAACTTGGATCTCAAGCAATCAAGCAAAGATTGATTGGATCATACAAAGCTTGAAGATTATTTGTAAATGTGTCTAGTGTTCATAGTGTTTATTAGTTAGATTCATCAGTATGATTTCACACATCTAATATTTGCCAATTAAAACTGAAATGTTTTAAAAATAAGTATACTAATCAATCAATTGGGAAATCAACTGGGCAATCGATTTCTGAGTTATAGAACCAAGTTTTCACTAAGTAAATCGACTAGCAAATCGATTACTTAAAGGTTTGTGTCAGACTGTGTGTTCTATGATTAAAGGAAATCGATTGCACAATAGATTGGTATAGTTTTCTTAAGTTACAAGTTATCTACTAATCATTTGGTTAATCAATCTTCTGATTCACAAAACAAAACATTCACTAAGTAAATCGATTACTTAAAAAAAGTTGTATCAGACCTGTGCTCTATGAGTAAAAGAAATCAATTAGGTAATCGATTGCATAAGTGAATCAGTTAATCATTTATCTGAAACATACTGAGTAATCGATTGGCTCATCAATTGAAATTAAACATCTGAGTTACAGGGAGAAATCAGTCGATTGGACAATCGATTTGATCAAATGTCTAAGTTACAGGAAGACTTCAGTCGATTGGGCAACTCGACTTGATTGAATGTCTGAAGTAACAAGAAGAAATTAGCCCATTGCCAAATCGATTATTTTAGTAATAATGAATCGACTGAGTAATCGATTGTTTGATCTCAGATTTTGAACAAAACAATCATAATCGATTACTCAATCGACTCTGATATGAACTAAGTATAAATTTCTGATTTATGCATTAAAAACATCGATTAGAAAATCGATTAGTTCATCTGTTTTCAAGAATTTAAAGAAAAACAAGAAACGCGAAATCGATTGGGAAATCGATTAAGTTGATAATACACATTAATAAATCGATTGGGAAATCGATTTGTCTAAGTTTTTTTGAAACTATATAAAATGAATCAATCACAATTTTCATAACAATTACAGAATACATAGAAAGAACTGAACTTTTCAAATAATACACTTTGAGAGAAATTGTTATAACTCACAAAACTTCATTGGCAAATATTATGTGTGAGATTTGATAGCGTGTAGAAAGTGTGTAGAAATCCAGTATTGTGAAACTGGTGGTTATCTTTTAGTGTGTGTGATCATCTAAAGGAGACCTCAATCTGATCTTGCTAGAGCATGGCGAGTAGCTTTTAGGGATATATATTGGTTTTTGTAGAAGATTGATGTTGAGTTGGATGCATAGGCAGGGAATTGCTGGAAAATTTGTAAACATACTCAAATCATTTCTAATAAAGGCTGGAATCGATGAGTGATTCCAGGACTAGACGTAGACTATCAAACTGATAGTCGAACTAGTATAAAATCCAAGGTGCACACTTTTCTATCTCTATACTCTTTATGTTGATAATGCATGTGTTCTTGAATCTTAGTTTTGAATAAATTTTTGAATCTTTTACTATGAAATTGGAATTAATATTAAACAAGTTGGTTTTGATATTAAGTTCATCACTTAGGAAAGAATTAGATAATCTAGTTAAAAATATTGTATAAAACTTCCTAAGGATAGAGGTCATTTATACCAACAATTGGTATCAGAGCTTGATCTTTTAGACTAGTTCTCAAAAAGAAAAATGACTTCTATTGAATTCTTGGGGGAAGGTGCCTCTTTAGCTAGACCCCTGCCTTAAATGGGTCTGCTTACATGTACGAGAAAGAAAGAATGCATATCTTTCTAGAGGCAAGTGGGCTTGACATATTAGATGCAGTAGAAAATGGTCCTTATGTGCCTAAACTTGCTGGCACTGATGGATCATTTCTCAAGAAACCAAGAGCTGATTGGTTTGATGATGATAAGAAAAAAGTTGGCTATAATGCAAAAGCCAAAAATATAACAACTTTTGCTTTAAGTGCTGATGAGTTTTTCAAGGTATCAAATTGCAAAACCGCCAAAGAAATGTGGGATACACTCCAAGAAACTCATGAAGGCACAACTGATGTCAAGAGGGCCAGAAATAATACTCTGATGCATGAATATGAACTCTTCAATATGAAGAAGGATGAGTCAATCAATTTCCCCCTCCCTATGCTAATTCTAGTCCAATTAGGGTTTTTAACAAATCTTAAGCATCCAATAGGTGTGTTTATGTCATTGGATTAACATTTAGGTCATTTTCATCTTCCTTAGGCTTATTGTAGTCCAATTAGGATTTTTAACTAATGTTATGCATCCAATAAGTTCATTCATATCATTGGATTAACATTTAGGTCATTTTCTTCCACCGTAGGCTTATTCTAGTCCAATTAGGGTTTTTTTTTTACCAATCTTGTACATCCAATTGGTGTGTTTGTGCCATTGGATTAACATTTAGGTCATTTTCGTCCTCCCTAGGCTTATTCTAGTCCATTTAGGGGTTTTAACCAATCTTGTGCATCCAATAGGTGTGTTTGTGTAATTGGATTAACATTTAGGCCATTTTCGTCCTCCCTAGGCTTATTCTAGTCCATTTGGGATTTTTAACCAATCTCGTGCATCGAATAAGTTCATTTGTGTCATTGGATTAACATTTAAGTCAATTTCTTCCTCTGTAGGCTTATTCTAGTCCATTTAGGGTTTTTTTCCAATCTTGTGCATCCAATAAGTTAATTTGTATCATTGGATAACAATTTAGGTCATTTTTGTCCTCTATAGGCTTATTCTAGTCCAATTAGGGTTTTTCACCAATCTTCTGCATCCAATAGGTGTGCTTGTGTCATTACATTAACATTTACGTCATTTTCGTCCTCCCTAGACTTATTCTAGTCCAATTTGGGTTTTTAACCAATATTGTGCATCCAACACGTGTGTTTGTGTAATTGGATTAACATTTTGGTCATTTTCTTCCTCCGTAGGGTTATTCTAGTCCATTTAGAGTTTTTGTCCAATCTTGTGCTTCCAATAAGTTTATTTGGGTCATTGGAATACAAATTAGTATATTTTCCTCCTCCCTAAGCGTATTCTCGTCCAATTAGGGTATATAACCAATCTTGGGCATTCAAGAGGTGTGTTTGTGTAACTGGATTAACATTTAGTTCTTTTTGTCCTTCCTAGGCTAATTCTTGTCCATTTTGGGTTTTTAATCAATCTCGTTCATCCAATAAGTTTATTGGTGTCATTGGATAAATATTTAGGTCCTTTTCTTCCTCGCAAGGCTTATTCTAGTCCATTTTTGGGTTTTAACTAATCTTGTGCATCCAATAGGTGTGTTTGTGTAATTGGATTAACATTTAGGTCCTTTTCGTCCTTCCTAGGCTTATTCTAGTCCATTTAGGGTTTTTAACCAATCTCGTGCATCCAACAAGTTTATTTGTGTCATTGGACTAACATTTAGGTCCTTTTCTTCTTCACAAGGCTTATTCTAGTACAATTAGGGGTTTTAACCAATCTTGTGCATCATATAAGTTCATTTGTGTCATTGGATTAACATTTGGGTCGTTTTCGTCATCCCTAGGTGTATTCTAGTACAATTAGAGTTTTTCTCCAATCTTGTGCATCCGATAAGTACATATGTGTCATTGGATTATAATTTAGTTGATTTTCGTCCTCCGTAAGCTTATTCTAGTCCCATTAGGGTTTTTAAGCAATCTTGGACATCCAACAGGTGCGTTTTTGTCATTGGATTAACATTTAGGTCGTTTTCGTCCTCACTCGGCTTATTCTAGTCCAATTAGGGTTTTTAACCAATCTTGTGCATCCAATAAGTTCATTTGTGTCATTTGATTAACATTTAAGTCATTTTCGTCCTCCCTTGACTTATGCTAATCCTATTATGGTTAGTAAACCAATCTTGTGCATCCAATAGGTGTGTTTGTGTCATTGGATTAACCCTAAGGTCATTTTTGTTCTCCCTAGGCTTATTCTAGTCCAACTAGAAGTTTTAACCAATCTTATGCATCCTATAAGTAAATTTGTGTCATTGGATTAGTCCAATTAGGATTTTTTAACAAACCTTGTGCATCCAATAGGTGTGTTTGTGTCATTGGATTAACATTTAGGTTATTTTCGTCGTCCCCAGGCTTATTCTAGTCAATTGGGGTTTTTGACCAATCTTCTGCATCCAATAGGTATGTTTGGGTCAATGGATTAACATTTAGGTCATTTTCGTCCCCCTAGGCTTATTCTAGTTGAATTAGGGTTTTTAACCAATCTAGTGAATCCAATAGGTGTGTTTGTGTAGTTGGAATAGCATTTAGGTCATTTTCGTCCTCCCTAGGCTTATTCTTGTCCATTTAAGGGTTTTACCCAATTTTGTGCATCCAATAAGTTCATTTGTGACAATGGATTAACGTTTAGGTCAATTTCGCCCTCCCTAGGCTTATTCTAGTCCAATTAGGGTTTTTAACAAATCTTGGGCATCCAATAGGTGTGTTTTTGTCATTGGATTAACATTTAGGTCATTTTCGTCTTCCCTAGGCTTATTCTAGTCCAATTAGGGTTTTTAACTAATGCTGTACATCCAATTGGTGTGTTTGTGTCATTGGATTAACATTTAGGTCATTTTCAATCTCCCTAGGCTTATTCTAGTGAGTTTAGGGGTTTTAACCAATCTTGTGCATCCAATAGGTGTGTTTGTGTAATTGGATTAACATTTACGCCATTTTCGTCCCCCCAAGGCTTATTCTAGTCCATTTAGGGTTTTTAACCAATCTCCTGCATCCAATAAGTTTATTTGTGTCATTGGATTAACATTTAGGTCATTTTCTTCCTCCCAAGGCTTATTCTAGTACAATTAGGGGTTTTAACCAATCTTGTGCATCATATAAGTTCATTTGTGTCATTGGATTAACATTTGGGTCATTTTCGTCCTCCATAGAGGTATTCTAGTACAATAATGTCTTTTAACCAATCTTTTGCATCCAACATGCTCATTTGTGTCATTGGATTAACATTTAGGTCAATTTCTTCCTCTGTAGGCTTATTCTAGTTCAATTAGGGGTTTTCACCAATCTTCTGCATCGAATAGGTGTGTTTGTGTCATTAGGTTAACATTTACGTCGTTTTCGTCCTCCCAAGGCTTATTCTAGTCCAATTAGGGTTTTTCACCAATCTTGTGCATCCAATAAGTTCATTTGTGTCATTAGATTACAATTTAGTTCATTTTCGTCCTCCCTAAGCCTATTCTAGTCCAATTAAGGTTTTTAACCAATCTTGTGCATCCAATAGGTGTGTTTGGGTAATTGGAATAAAATTTTGGCCATTTTCTTCCTGCGTAGGGTTATTCTAGTCCATTTAGGGGTTTTAACCAATCTTATGCATCCAATAGGTGTGTTTGTGTAATTGGATTAACATTTAGTTCATTTTCGTCCTCCCTAGGCTTATTCTAGTCCATTTGGGTTTTTAACCAATCTCGTGCATCCAATAAGTTTATTTGTGTCATTGGATTAACATTTAGGTCATTTTCTTCCTCCCAAGGCTTATTCTAGTACAATTAGGGGTTTTAACCAATCTTGTGCATCATATAAGTTCATTTGTGTCATTGGATTAACATTTGGGTCATTTTCGTCCTCCACAGAGGTATTCTAGTACAATAATGTCTTTAACCCAATCTTAGGCATCCAACAAGTTCATTTGTGTCATTGGATTAACATTTAGGTCAATTTCTTCCTCTGTAGGCTTATTCTAGTCCAATTAGGGGTTTTCACCAATCTTCTGCATCCAATAGGTGTGTTTGTGTCATTAGGTTAACATTTACGTCATTTTCGTCCTCCCGAGGCTTATTCTAGTCCAATTAGGGTTTTTCACCAATCTTGTGCATCCAATAAGTTCATTTGTGTCATTGGATTACAATTTAGTTCATTTTCGTCCTCCCTAGGCCTATTCTAGTCCAATTAAGGTTTTTAACCAATCTTGTGCATCCAATAGGTGTGTTTGTGTAATTGGATTAAAATTTTGGTCATTTTCTTCCTGCGTAGGGTTATTCTAGTCCATTTAGGGATTTTAACCAATCTTGTGCATCCAATAGGTGAGTTTGTGTAATTGGATTAACATTTAGTTCATTTTCGTCCTCCCTAGGCTTATTCTAGTCCATTTGGGGTTTTTAACCAATCTCGTGCATCCAATAAGTTCATTTGTGCCATTGGATTACAATTTAGTTCACTTTTTTCTTCCCTAGGCTTATTCTAATACAAGTAGGATTTTTAACCAATCTTGGACATCCAATACGTGTATTTGTGTCATTGAATTAACATTAGGTCATTTTCGTCCTCCCTAGGCATTTTCGAGTCCAATTATGGTTTTTAACAATAAGTTCATTTGTGTCATTAGATTAACATTTAAATCAATTTCGTCATCCCTAAGCTTATTCTAGTCCAATTAGGATTAGTAAACCAATCTTTTGCATCTAATAGTGGTGTTTGTGTCATTGGATTAACAGTTAGGTCATTTTCGTCCTCTGTAGGCTTATTCTAGTCCAATTTGGGTTTTTAACCAATTTTGTGCATCCAATAGGTGTGTTTGTGTAACACCCCGATTTTCAAAGCGAGGGTGTATTTTTTTTTTAAAGAAATTAAAATAAAACAAAGAAATAAATAAGGTAATAACTTTGGATAAATAATCGAGTCATTATAATTTATAAGCAGCGGAAAAAATTCTCAAAATATGAATCCAAAATATTTACACATCAAAAAGTGGTACATGTAACCCACCGAAAATAACATGTCAAGTTGACAATATTAGTAAAGGTACAGTTTTCCAGTTCAAAATAACGTA
Organism: Cicer echinospermum; assembly: GCA_002896215.2. Taxonomy (NCBI): domain Eukaryota; kingdom Viridiplantae; phylum Streptophyta; class Magnoliopsida; order Fabales; family Fabaceae; genus Cicer; species Cicer echinospermum. The sequence goes on along the minus strand of PGTU02016662.1, from coordinate 10,655 downwards.
ATCCACAAAAAACGTATGTTCCCTCTATGTCATCCTAATCTGATCATTCTTCAAAAAGACTATAGCTATACACCCTGAGTGATCTCCACGCGCCCCGTGAGATCCTCCTAACATAGCTCCACTCAAGCATTCCCATCTACATTCCCATCCGTAGGGTACGAACCGGTAGGATCGTCCTGGCTCTCACCTGAGGGCAAAGCCCAGATTTCCACAATAGTTGTAAAGGGTCACCAACCGAAATTAACAGTTAACACATAACATTTAAGTTTTTAAATGCACAAAATAACATTTCAACTAAGCATGCACCTTAAAAGGATTTTCCATAAGCTAAAAGTTCATATAATGCTTACCAATTAAAAAGGAAATCAAAATAAGGTTCTCAATTCAACAAGTAATACATAACTAACCAAGACATTGATAAATTAAATTGAGTTATCTAACTCAAAATAAGAATTTCTACTAAGCCAATCGATTTCCAAATCGATTTCCTGAAGGTTTTTAGTGAAATTTGAATTCTGGGCTTAATTCAATCGATTGGGCAATCAATTGACAGCATAGCTCAGCCCCTGACTTAATGGCAATCGATTTCCAAATCGATTTTTGTCAGTTTTGCTGAATTCCTGCATGGCCAAATCGATTGAGAAATCGATTTTACAAATAGTTGAGCCCCTGTAACTTCCCAAATCGATTGGGAAATCGATTTTATAAATAGTTGAGCCCCTGTAACTTCCCAAATCGATTAGGAAATCGATTTCCCTGCTTATCCTTCCAAAAATACATAAACTAATTCGATCACATTCATACACAACTCCAAATCTTAACACTTAGCAATTACCACACAATCACCACGACAAATTGGGTTTCAAAATAGTTTTACAATCCATCACACTTACACACAATAATCAATACATAACACTTAGCAATTCCAACACAATTACCACGACAACTTGAGTTTCGAATTAGTTTACATTCAGTCACACTTACACACAAAATCAATACATAACACTCAATCATAACTTGATTCAAACACGACTCGTGTGCCAAACACCCTAATGCGATGCGTACATGCCAAAATGCATGGACTCGGAATTCCAAACAAAAACCCTTCTCGAAGGGCCGTAAATCGTAATTGTACCACCTATCGCAGGCCAAAGTACCAATTACCGAGGTGCCACCTATCACGGGTCAGCACGGTTACTAAAAAGCGTAAATCATAAACGTACCACCTATCACGGGTCAGTACTGTTTACCGAGGTGCCACCTATCACGGGTCAGCACGATTTACTAAAAGAAAAAGCGTAAATCGTAAACGTACCGCCTATCACAAGCCAAAGTACTATTTACCGAGGTGCCACCTATCACGGTCAGCATAATTTACCAAAACGTAAATCGTAAACGTACCACCTATCATGGGTCAGTACTGTTTACTGAGGGTGCCACCTATCACGGGTCAGCACGATTTACCAAAATGAAATGCATGAGCATACACAGACTCCATCCACCACAATCGTTAAGCAAATGCAGATATTAAAAGATTCCCCATTTTTAATACTCATTTAACTTAAACGATTTTCACAACAAACATTAAGCAAACAAAAATATTAAGAGATTCCCCATTCTTAATACTCTTTTAACTTAAACGATTTTCCAAAACAAACATTAAGTAAACAAGACATTAAGAGATTCCCCATTCTTAATACTCATTTAACTTAAACGATTTTCCAAAACAACATTAAGTAAACAAGACATTAAGAGATTCCCCATTCTTAGTACTCATTTAACTTAAACGATTTCCAAAAACACACATTAAGTAAACCGAGACATTAAAAGATTCCCCATTTTTATACTCGTTTAACTCTAATGGTTTTCACGCCAACATTAAGTAAACGTATACATTAAGAGATTCCCCATTCTTAATACTCGTTTTAACTCTAATGGTTTTCAAATTCCACACAAAACTAACTCAAACCTATTATCAGATCCAATCCACAACTCACACCAAAACACATCAATTCATTTCTCCACAAAATCCAACCATACACACAACAAATTTCATTAGTATTAATTAAGAACACGTCAAAATTCGACGAACACAAATCAACACAAACCACCACTCAAACACAACAAGTTTCATTTACTCAAAATCATACATAAATGAGTTTAAATTCATTTTCCACGAACATTCATCAATATAAACCAAAACCTAACTCTAAGATTTTACCCATAAAGCCTTTAGATTCATTTTCCCCCAAATCAACACTTCAACCCTAACAAATTTCTTTCCACACAACCACAGATAAGTCCCTAAATGCAAACTAAAAGTTTGGAAGGAGCCCTTACCTTAACGTTAGCTTTAACGTGCGAACACGGTACCGCGAGTAAATCCGGTAAAATCTCCGCTCGCAACGTCGCCTCCAAAGTTGGTTCCCTAGCACCGTAGCGTGGTAGTGAGCAACTTTCCCTTCTATCCCTTCGCGAAACGAAGCTTAGATCTAGATGAAACGGGAAGGTTTGTGTTTGACGGTTTTGAAATCCCTAACACCGTTTTTCTTCGTTTTTGAAACAACGAGGAAGTATGAAGCTGAGAAATCCTTGTCTTCTCACCCACCAAGCCTTGGGTTTCTATTCTTGAGCAAAAGGAAGCAAGGAAAACGAAAATGGAAGAAGATGGAAGAAACTGGAAGACTGGGGTCACGCGAGGAAGAAGATGGATTTTGATTCTTTTCTTTCTTTCCCTTTTCCTTTCTTTCTTTTTCCTTCCTTTCTATTTCTTTTCTTCTTTTTCCTTCTCTTTTCCCTCCTCACAAACATATATATATATATATATATATATATATATATATATATATATATATATATATATATATATATTAATTGCTTTTAACAATATCTCCAAATATCTAGGTATTTATTAAAATTACCATTTCACCCATACGACATTAAATTCTCCGTAAAGGATTCACTGCGCTTAATTTAATTTATTTATCGACGAGTAATTTTAATCGGCATCAAATATCTTTTTGGTCATATAAACTCCCAAAATATTAATAACTTTGCCCAAAAAGCCTCCGAGTTCAATACCAAAATACAATAAAATACATCAAGTATACTTTAAAATTATGGGTCTTACATTACCACCCGCCTAAAATTAGTTTCGTCCTCGAAATTATGCATCGATAAATTACTCTGGGTGTTGTTCTCTCATCTTGCTCTCCAGTTCCCAAGTCGCATCTCCAGTAATTGGGTTCCAAATCACCTTGACCAATGAAACATCCTTGGTCCTCAATCGCTAAATCTTCGTGTCATCAATTCTCACAGGTGGTACTTCGAATGACAAGTTATCCTTCAGTTGGATTGTGTCTGGTTCGATCACATGAGATGGATCTGCAACATATTTCCTCAACTGTGACACATGAAACACGTCATGAATATTGGACAGTATCGGAGGCAATGCAATCCGATAAGCAACAGGCCCAATTCGTGCAGAAATCTGATATGGTCCAATGAATTTCGGAGTCAACTTCTTCGATTTCAAGGCTCTACCTACTCCAGTAGTAGGGGTGACTCTCAGAAATACATGCTCACCCTGTTCGAATTCTAAAAGTCTGCGACGCTTGTCCGTGTAACTCTTCTGACGATCCTGTGAAGTCTTCATTTTCTCCTTGATCTTCCTTACCTTAGCTGTAGTCTGTTGCACCATCTCCGGTCCGACAATCATACTTTCACCTTCCTTATACCAACACAAGGCGTTTGACACTTGCGCCCATATAAAGCCTCATATGGTGCCATTCCGATACTTGCGTGGAAACTATTGTTGTAGGTGAACTCAATCAACAAAAGTACATCATCCCAACTTCCCCTATCATCTAATACACATGCTCTCAACAGATCTTCCAGGGACTGATTCGTCCTTTTAGTCTGTCGATCCACTATCACCCATATAGAATCATTCTTTCTCCTTGTTTTTGGCAATCCAGTTATAAAATCCATGGAAATGTTGTCCCACTTCCATTCCGGTATATCTAAAGGTTGCAACATCCCAGCAGGTCGCTGATGCTCCACCTTCGCTTTCTGACAAGTTAGACAAGTGGATACATACTCCGCTACATGTTTCTTCATTCCTGGCCACCAATAATGCTGTCTCAAATCCTGATACATCTTTGTTGCTCTAGGATGAATACTCAACTTGCTCTTATGAGCCTCTTCTAAGATTGTTTTCCTCATATCTGTAATTCCTGGTACCCAAATCCTACCATTACATCGCAAAATATTATCTGATCCCATCTTGAACTCAGTTGTCTTCCCTTGCACTATCATGTTCCTCTTCTCTTGTATTAAGACGTCATCTTGAGAATTTGCAATGTCTTCAAGTAGTCCACTCGAAATCTTAATCATTCTGAATTTCAAAATTCCCGGTGCAAACTCTACGTTCAAGTGTAGATCTCTAAAAGCTTCCCACAACTCTTGTTGTCTAGCCATAATTGTTGAAGACACCGAGACACTTCTTCTACTCAACGCATCAGCCACTACATTGGCCTTCCCATGGTGGTACTGCAGTGTGAAATCAAAATCCTTGAGAGTCTCCATCCATCGTCTCTGGCGCATGTTCAATTCCTTCTGATCAAACAAATATTTCAAACTTTTATGGTCATTGAACACTGTGAACGTGCACCCATATAAGTAGTGCCTCCAGATCTTCAATGCAAAAACAACAGCAGCAAGCTCCAAATCATGAGTAGGATAGTTCCTCTCATGAATCTTCAATTGCCTTGAGGAATAAGCTACAGCTTTCTTGTGTTGCATCAGAACACATCCCAAACCTTGGTGAGATGCATCACAATAAACTTCATAGGGTTCTTTTGATTGCGGTAAAATCAATACTGGTGAGGTCGTCAATTTTCTCTTTAGCAACTGAAAATTTTCCTCACACTTCTCCGTCCATGCGAACGGTTGATCTTTCTGGTAAGTTGTGTCAATGGAGTCACAATCTTAGCAAAACCTTCAATAAACCTCCTGTAGTACCCTGCCAATCCTACGAAGCTTCGTATGTCAGTGACAGTCTGAGGCTGTTTCCAAGCAAGAACCGCCTCAATCTTAGCCGGACCTACAACGATTCCTTCCTTGGTTATCACGTGTCCTAAGAAATTCACTTTTTCTAGCCAGAATTCACACTTTGACAGATTGGCATACAATTGCTTCTCGCGGTAAAATCTCAAGAACTTGACGTAAATGTTCTCCATGCTCTTCTTCAGTTCTCGAATAAATTAATATATCATCAATGAACACCACAACAAATTTATCAAGGAATGGACTAAATATTCTGTTCATGTAGTCCACGAAAATTGCTGGTGCATTGGTAACTCCAAACGGCATAACTAGATATTCATAATGTCCATAACGGGTTCTGAAAGCAGTTTTCTGAATATCTCCTTCCCTTACTCGAATCTGATGGTAACCCGACTTCAAGTCAATCTTCGAAAATATCGCGGCCCCTCTCAATTGATCCATTAAATCATCGATGCGTGGCAAATGATAACGGTTCTTAATAGTTGCCTTATTAAGCTGTCTATAATCCACACATAAGCGCGAGCTTCCGTCCTTCTTCTTAACTAGCAAAACTAAAGCTCCCCAAGGTGATACACTTGGTCTTATAAATTTCCTCTCCAACAAGTCTTCAATTTGGCTTTTGAGCTCATTTAGTTCCAATGGCGACATTCGATACGGTGCCATTGAAATAGTCTGATTCCTGGGTGCAAATCAAATGAAAAATTCCACTTCTCTTACCGGTGGCAATCCTGGAATTTCCGTTGGAAATACGTCCCGGTACTCATTGACAAGCATCACATCTTTTATGTTCACATTTATCTTTGCCTCCACATTAGCCAGAGACAAAAAACTCATGAGTCCCTTCTCTTAGCGACACTCGGAGTTGTTAGCGGCTAGATACTTAACAATTCCTGGTTTAGGGAAAGAACCAATTACGAGCACAATCCAAGATCACGTAATGATACGACATCCAATCCATACCGAGAATGACCTCGAGTGATTGTAGGTAAAACAAATCAAATTAATCAAGAAATCTCTATTTTGTATAGTTACTTGACAATGTAAACATGCAGAATTTACTGTCAAAGTCTTAGCAAGGTGTAGAAACAACCAAATCAAAAGGTAGAGGCGACACAGATAACTTCAAACGATTCACACAATCCATAGCAATGAAGAAATGGGTTGCCCCCGAATCAAAAAGTGCAGTTAGAGTGTTACCTGCCATCTGACAGTCACGTTGAATCAGATTGCCATATGGATTTCCAGCTTCAGCACTCACGCAATAAGCGCGTCTCTAGCGATAGGACGAGTAGCCCTAGTTACATTCACAACTGGTTCCACCTTTGGAGCGTGCAAAACCCTTGCCATGTGCCCTGGCTTCCGACAATTGTAACAGGTGAGGACATTAGAGGTACAAGCACTAGCATAAAGTCCCTCCTCCCCACATCGGAAACATCGAAGTACTTGTCCCAATTGTCTTCCGAAATTCTGGTTCCCTGGGCGATTCTGCCCACCGTTGTTATTCTGTGGTCGATTATATGGTTTAGCAACTTGCTTTCCCTTGTTCTGATAATTCACCCGACTAGGGCCTCCTGAATTAAAATTCCCTCCTCGACTAGCCTCTTATTTTCATATCCTCCACTTCTCTACATTTTTCTACAAGCGCTTGGAAACGTTGAATCCCCAAGGGTAAGACGGAGTCTTGAATCTCATACTTTAGTCCGTCTTGGAAACGATGACACATGAATGGTTCATCAATCTCTTCAGGGAAAAACCTGAAGTATCTCAATAACGATTCAATCTTAGTAGCATATTCACCCATGGTCATGTTCCCCTGATGCAGTTTCCAGAAATCATCACCCAGCTTAGTCCTGGTACTCATCGGGAAGTATTTGTCTAAAAACTTCCTTTTGAATGATTCCCAGTTCACCTCCTCGTGAGCTGATCTCATCAACAATCTTGCACTCCTCCACCAGTACTCAGCATCCCCTAATAGCATATAAGTGGCATAGTTGACCTTCACTTCTGCCTGACAGTTAATCATTTCGAAGATCTTCTCCACTTCTTGGATCCATTGATCCGTTTTCTCTGAATTTTGATCCCTCTTAAACTTGGGAGGATTGTAACGACGGAAGTCTTCTAATCCTCTTGACTCTGCAATACGGATCTCTCTTCCCCTCTTTTCAAGATCACGTTGAGTCTTGGCAGCAGTCTGTGCAGCAACAGATGCAGCCATGTTGTTCATTAGCCTCTGCCATTCGATCGTCCCTATTAGCATTGGCTCTTGGAACGTCATCCCTTTCTTGGCGGCATGGTATTTTCTATAAAACCATCATCAAGTAGAGTCTTTAACACTACTTCAAATACTTCCAAAACTAGCTTCCGACCACATTAACACATAATAATTATTGCGGACCTGACAACTCAACCCTAAACCGACGCATGATCAGATAATAACTCCCAACATATAGGTTGACCTACAATCTATAACTAAGGATCCACATCCCCCAAAGAAAACCAAACCAAAGCTCTGATACCACAATGTAACACCCTGATTTCAAGCGAGGGTGTATTTTTTTTTAAAAGAAATTAAAATAAAACAGAGAATAAATAAGGTAATAACTTTGGATAAATAATTGAGTCATTATAATTTATAAGCAGCGGAAAAATTTCTCAAAATATGAATCAAAAATATTTACACATCAAAAAGTGGTACATGTAAACCACCGAAAATAACATGTCAAGCTGACAATATTAGTAAAGGTACAGTTTTCCAGTTCAAAATAACGTAATCCACAAAAAACGTATGTTCCCTCTATGACATCCTAATCTGACCATTCTTCAAAAAGACTATAGCTATACACCCTGAGTGATCTCCACGCACCCCGTGAGATCCTCCTAACATAGCTCCAGTCATGCATTCCCATCTACATTCCCATCTGTAGGGTACGAACCGGTAGGATCGTCCTGGCTCTCATCTGAGGGCAAAGCCCAGATTTCCACAAATAGTTGTAAAGGGTCACCAACCGAAATTTAACAGTTAACACATAACATTTAAGTTTTTAAATGCACAAAATAACCTTTCAACTAAGCATGCACCTTAAAAGGATTTTCCATATGTGAAAAGTTCATATAATGCTTACCAATTAAAAATGAAATCAAAATAAGGTTCTCAATTCAACAAGTAATACATAACTAACCAAGACATTGATAAATTAATTGAGCAATCTGTTATCTAACTCAAAATAAGAATTTTCTACTAAGCCAATCGATTTCCAAATCGATTTCCTGAAGGTCTTTAGTGAAATTTGAATTATGGGCTTAATTCAATCGATTGGGCAATTCAATTGACAGCATAGCTCAGCCCTGACTTAATGGCCAGATCGATTTCCCAAATCGATTTTTGTCAGTTTTGCTGAATTCCTGCATGGCCAAATCGATTGGGAAATCGATTTTATAAATAGTTGAGCCCCTGTAACTTCCCAAATCGATTGGGAAATCGATTTTATAAATAGTTGAGCCCCTGTAACTTCCCAAATCGATTGGGAAATCGATTTCCCTACTTATCCTTCCAAAAATACATAAACTAATTCGATCACATTCATACACAACTCTAAATCTTAACACTTAGCAATTCCCACACAATCACCACGACAAATTCAGTTTCGAAATAGTTTTACAATCCATCACACTTACACACGATAATCAATACATAACACTTAGCAATTCCAACACAATTACCACGACAACTTGAGTTTCTAATTAGTTTACAATCAGTCACACTTACACACAAAATCAATACATAACACTCAATCATAACTTGATTCAAACACGACTCGTGTGCCAAGCACCCTAATGCGACGCGTTATGCCAAAATGCATGGACTCGGAATTCCAAACCAAAACCCTCCTCGAAGGGCCGTAAATCATAATTGTACCGCCTATCGCAGGCCAAAGTACCAATTACCGAGGTGCCACCTATCACGGGTCAGCACGATTTACTAAAAGCGTAAATCATAAACGTACCACCTATCACGGGTCAGTACTGTTTACCGAGGTGCCACCTATCACGGGTCAGCATGATTTACTAAAAGAAAAAGCGTAAATCATAAACGTACCGCCTATCACAGGCCAAAGTACTATTTACCGAGGTGCCACCTATCACGGGTCAGCACAATTTACCAAAACGTAAATCGTAAACGTACCACCTATCACGGGTCAGTACTGTTTACCGAGGTGCCACCTATCACGGGTCAGCACGATTTACCAAAATGAAATGTATGAGCATACACAGACTCCATCCACCACAATCGTTAAGCAAATGCAGATATTAAAAGATTCCCCATTTTTAATACTCATTTAACTTAAACGATTTTCACAACAAACATTAAGCAAACAGAATTATTAAGAGATTCCTTATTCTTAATACTCTTTTAACTTAAACGATTTTCCAAAACAAACATTAAGTAAACAAGACATTAAGAGATTCCTCATTCTTAATACTCATTTAACTTAAACGATTTTCCGAAACAACATTAAGTAAACAAGACATTAAGAGATTCCCCATTCTTAATACTCATTTAACTTAAACGATTTTCCAAAACAACATTAAGTAAACCGAGATATTAAAAGATTCCCCATTTTTAATACTCGTTTAACTCTAATGGTTTTCACGCCAACATTAAGTAAACGTAGACATTAAGAGATTCCCCATTCTTAATACTCGTTTAACTCTAATGGTTTTCAAATTCCACACAAAACAAACTCAAACCTATTATCAGATCCAATCCACAACTCACACCAAAACACATCAATTCATTTCTCCACAAAATCCAACCATACACACAACAAATTTCATCACTATTAATTAAGAACACGTCAAATATGACGAACACAAATCAACACAAACCACCACTCAAAAACAACAAGTTTCATTTACTCAAAATCATACATAATTGAGTTTAAATTCATTTTCCACGAAACATTCATCAATATAACCAAAACCTAACTCTAAGATTTTACCCATAAAGCCTTAGATTCATTTTCCCCCAAATCAACACTTCAACCCTAACAAATTCCTTTCCACACAACCACAGATAAGTCCCTAAATGCAAACTAAAAGTTTGGAAGGAGCCCTTACCTTAACGTTAGCTTTAACGTGCGAACACGGTACCGCGAGTAAATCCGGTAAAATCTCCGCTCGCAACGTCGCCTCCAAAGTTGGTTCCCTAGCACCGTAGCGTGGTAGTGAGCAACTTTCCCTTCTATCTCTTCGCGAAACGAAGCTTAGATCTAGATGAAACGGGGAGGTTTGTGTTTGACGGTTTTGAAATCCCTAACACCGTTTTTCTTCGTTTTCGAAACAACGAGGAAGTATGAAGCTGAGAAATCCTTGCTTTCTTACCCACTAAGCCTTGGGTTTCTATTCTTGAACAAAAGGAAGAAGCGAAAATGAAAATGGAAGAAGGAGGAAGAAGGGGGTCACGCGAGGAAGAGGAAGAAGATGGATTTTGCTTTCTTTCTTTCTTTCCCTTTTCCTTTCTTTCTTTTTCCCTCCTTTCTATTTCTTTTCTTTCTATTTCCTTCTCTTTTCCCTCCACACAAACATAT
>PGTU02016659.1:0-13077 GCA_002896215.2 Cicer echinospermum | reverse complement strand
CAAACAGTAGTTTATTCAAGAAGATCTGGGCCCCACAGCCTAATAGAGCGCAGAAGACTTTCCCGAAAGAAAGATTGTTTTCTATTAGTAAGAGAATCTCAGAAGCTAAGCTTTGAAAAGGCACTGCTCTAACCGGCGTCTGTGCCTAGATTAGGACTAGCTGCTTAACCGGCCACTTTACTCTTTCCTATCCCTATGGGAAGCATCAAGGAATTATTCTATGACTCTAGGCTCAAGGCCATGGATCACTCTTATTATAGAGAAATCCTTTTATTGAACTCCTCGTACTAAAACCTGTCCTCCACTATATCTATTTTGAGAAAATCCCTGGAGTAACAGAGCCGGCTACAAGTAAGGATACAACGCATCCGTATAAGCTGCTACAGCATCAGGCAGGGCAAGGTTACTTTCCAGACCTGAATCTACAAAAGATAGAACCTAAATAAGAAGCCAGGGAGGCCTTATGGTAGAAAAAAGGTATGCCGGGGTTCTGGGTCTATTATAACCAGAAGGGGGGAGAACGGATTTTGGGACGTGTCTGTCCCACAGTCTGGTGAAATGTACGACCTCCAACTTTACCTAGCCCAATATAGTCTAAGCGAGGGATTAAAAACCTAGTTGATCACTTATAAAGTAAAGTATAAAATATTATTCTATTTTTATTCCCAACATGCAGAAGTAAAAAACCAATTAACATAGAAACTAGAGTGAGTTGGATGGAACCTGATGATCTTCGAGGCCGAAGGGAGCTAGAGTGGAAGCTGGCGCGGGAACTGTAGGAGCTCCAGCTCGCTGAATAAGCCACCACAATATAGGAAAAAGAATAAGCAACAGGAGAAGGATGTGTCTCAGGTGCGGAGACCTGTTTAGAAGGTGAACCAGCAGAGTCAGATGCAACCGGGCATGAAGCAGCAAGTGCTGTAGATCTGGTATAACTTATTCTCGGATATGTTTGGTTAAGTGAGGTGGCGCAACAAGCCGAACCACATCACATGGGTCGAGTACAAAGCAACCAAATATCCGGACTTCGGAGTCGGAATAATAATTAAAAAGAGGTTTTTGTTCGCTCCGCAGGCACGAACTAGTCGAGATGTATGTGGTGCCCTTTCTTTCACATTGGTGAGGTTGCTTGATTGTAGGGGCCGGGAAAGGGTCTGCCACCACAGACTCAGATTTAATTGTTATCGATGTTGCTTCGTCGTCTGCCCCCCATTCCGCTTAAAGGATGTTTCTTTTATTTAAGGTACAATCTGTAAGTTAGTTACCAAAACTTTTTGTTTTGTAGACGGCGAAGAGTCAATAGAAATAGAATTGGAATCCCTAGAGAAGAGAGTTCCCGAAAGGGGAAGGGGAATTGACCAGTTCTGGAATTCAAAACTACAAAAAGAACATCCCGGCAACCTTTTGAACCTTTCTTAAGCTCAGAGCAGAGTAGCTGGAAGTAAAGTAGAAGAAGAATAATAAGTCTAGCGACCAGGAAGCATAGATAGCAAAGGCGGAGATGGTACTTAAACAGTAAAAGGAGGATCATATGCTTTTAACATGCTATTTGAAATCACGTACTTACACCGGCCCCGAATCCACTAAAAAAATAGGTAATGTTGGCGAATCTTCTGATTCTCTAGTTTAAATTCGACAAGTACCAACAGGCCGAAAAAGACGAAAAAAAGGCCTTGCATACTCGATAAGTCAATAGCAACCACTCTTACTTATGATATTCTTGACTTTCCTTGCGCGGTAAAGTAAACAAAAAAAAGCGATAAGTAGGCTCGCTATTGCGAGCTATACGAGCTGTTTGCCTTTATACGGCTTCGCTAGCGCTCCTATGAAGTGAAGTGGTGGGCCTTTTCTAGAAGCTTCGCCAGAAGCAAGATGAGGTCGCTCTCCTTCGCTCGTTCCGTACTTGACTTACGAGCTCGTGTAGTACTCGCCCCTATCTCGTTAGGGGCTTATGCACTCCACTCGCTGTCTACTAAACGAGCGTTAGAGCGAGCGAAGCCTTCCATTTAGTGGCTTCCCCCCTTATCCCTCACCCTACTCTTTCATTTCCGCTTAAGCTTCCCCTGTTTGTGGGATTAATTGATTGGATACCCGAGAACCATAATCTTTACTAGGAACAGCTTCTACGACGATAGGCGTAAAGGCATGATTAGTTCCACAAATCTCACTGCACTGACCATAGTAAACCCCTTCTCGTTGTACCGAAATAGAGATCTGATTTAAACGACCAGGTACAGCATCACATTTGACACCAAAGGAAGGTACAGCCCAACTATGAGGTACATCAGCAGGTGTTACAATAATACGTAGATGAGTTTTGGCTGGTACAACCACTCTATTGTCCACTTCTAATAAACGGGATTGACCCAATTCTAGATCATCTTCTGGAAACGTATAAGTGATGACTGTTCATCGGAACTGTTATAGTCTGAATAATCATAAGTCCGATACCATTGATGTCCAATAGCTTTGATAGTCATGGCTGGATCTACTACAACCTCGTCCGATTGAGTATAACAGAGCAAATGATGATTATAGCAATGAACATCTCGGCATGCCATATAGGAAATATGTCCGAAGAATCTCGATATACGTCCAATGAACAACAATCCCTTTGCGGATTGGATTTTTTTGATAGTGGAAATGCCATTAACAGCGAACCAAGATCCTGATACGAACAAAATAAGATGAGGAAGAAAACGATATCGTGATGTAAGTCTATTATTCCTGCATCATAGGTGTTGCTGCGTCTTGAAATCCTCAATGCCATGGATTCCGCTGCATCACAAGGAGCAATCGTTAGGAATAGCCATTCTATTCTTATTTGCTTTGTTTATTCTCTTTGAACTGCTCCCCCAACAAGAGGAAGATTGTTTGTTGTAATAGCTGGTCTGGTACCAATCAAGAAAGCAAAATAGGACTCTGGGAACAAGAGAGATGTGTGAGACTTTATTTATTTTCCGAACAGGCATACGTGGGTCCTCCTGAAATGTATTAAACACGGTTTCACTTTGATGCGTGAAAACAGCCAGGTATAAATCCACTCAAAGTTTTATTCCTTCTCGACTTTCTTACCAGTATTCCTTCTCTTATAGACCTAGCTTGAAAATATTTCTTATAAAAGCAAAGATTTCTACCTCCTGTAAGCTGGTGTACCGCCTTAACGCCCATTACTCTAAAGACTCGTTGGTTCACGACTCCTATTAAATGAAATGAAGAATGGAAGCGTTACCTACAGAAGCGTTGCCCTTCTCACGATTTACCCGGTGAGGGTGGCGCTTGTGAGTCAAGTTGAGACTTTCAATGTATGTTGCATCCTGGGAGAGTAGTCCTTATCTGAAGTGACTCCGGGTTAGAGAAATAAAGTGTGGCAGAAAGAACTCTTCAAAGCATGGGTTTCGCGCTGGGACTCCTTATTCCCCCAAGGTGTTGTCAGGCATTCCGTTCTTTGAATGTTAGACTTTTACCTGGACCCTATTCGTCACTACTTTCTGATCATGTGGATGCCGCTCTTAGAGAATCCGCGAAAGGACACTGTGAGGGGGATGGGTCCTAGCTACTTCTTTCATACCAAGAAAGATAAGAAGGGATGCTTGCTATCATTCCAGTGCCACTGTCCAATCTGTGAGTCCATATTATGGAATATAATTCCCAAGCAAAGGATTAGAAGGTAAGGTGCCAAGTTAAAGGCAAAGCTTAGTCGGATTTTTCCCCTACCCCTAGGTTAACTACCTTTAGCTTTCGATAAGACAGTTCAAGCAGAAGACTAACTTGAGGATGTCACGTGGAAGCTTTCCTAAATCCATTTGACCGGAGCCGGGATAAAAACTACTTATATATGTAAGGATATACCACCAAACCTGTGAGCCTTCCCAAATTCAACAGATTCCACTATAGCAAACTCTTCAGATCAGGAATCGCCTTTCTTTTCTATTTTCTTTCACGCCCTGAGCCTGAGCTAACTCATTTATCTTTCGGTCTAGTCCAGTTCGGCGTAGCGTCCAAGCGAAAACATAAAAGAATTCTCTGAGTAGATTCTGTGTACTGTCAGAATCTCTTTTCATTGAGAACTTGCACTTAGGAACTCAGGGCGAGGATGTCAACCAGTCCCGAGATCCATTTACTATGACTCGTCCTCTTAGGGGCGCAGGCCACAGGTCCTATTCTGTAACTGACTCCTCGTCTCTTTGCTCATGTTTTACGTTTATAGACAATTGGCTTGGAAGAATCTGAAGAAAGGATCTCCAGAAACTTTTCGCGTCAGACAAAGTTTTCGGCGCAGGGAGCGGAGTTGGCAGGTAGCCAAGCCTATGTTTTTGAGACGATACGTAACTGTACTGGATAGCCAAGCTTCCCTTTCTTCTTAGAGTTGTGCACGCTCGAGGGGTACTTTTTCTGCCTCGACCGTTCTTCACTTCAGCCCGACAGGCTCCTCAAGTCATAGCCCATGTCCTTCGCTTCTTTGCAATCGGACTGTACTTTCTCTTCTTATCTCACCATCGGTGACGATTTCTTTCCAGCGTAGAATAAGACTTCCGGGCTACCCTGTGAAAGATGAGGAGAAAAAAACCTTCCATGAGAGGACGAATGTCGCTCCACACTCCATTAGGGTCCTCTGCCTGAGAAGGTTGCTGTAATGCAGGAAGTGCATCTTTACCGAGAGTTGAAGTAATTCCCCCAGCCCCATTTTATCTTTTTAGTACCGATGGTCTTGTAGTGCACCCTTCATCGAAAGAGTAGGCGGTTGAAAGACCCACCTCTGAATAAACCTTTAGGTTGGGAGATATCAAAGGGGAACCTCGCCAGCTTATCGTCCTTGTATTATTCAACTCATCTGTCCACTTATCTTGTCCAAAGCAGAAGAATATAAAAATCCTTGTTTCGAGGGTAATCCGCCAGTCTTTGAGGTCGCCTTCCTTGCTTGACAGTATAGCCTGCGGGTGAAATCCCCGATTCGTATTGTACATGGGAATTAAAAATGTGAGGCCCATTGAATGAGAAATCACGACCTTAAACACTTGCCCTGTAGCTATAGTGTCAACTTGACGCGCTGAACGACTATGATCAGAATCCTTTCGGGGGCCCCGATTCCCATTGGTGCGCTGGAGACGGTTCTTTCTGTATCTTCGGCTTCCTCTTCCTCCCGGATAGGTGCTTTTCCTTTGTCTTTGACGAACCGGTTGAGGTTCTGAGGCTCCCCGAGTTCAGTTTCCGGCTTCTCTCGCTGTTTCGGGGAGCTGTTCCACCGGTGAGTGAGAGTCGAGGTGGGGAAGATCGGTTATTCCTTCATCCAGAATGCATTAAGATTGCATCTACAGTTGGTTGAGTTTCTGTGCCTGGATGATCAGTGATATTTCGTCTGGTTGTACCGGAACTCTTCTTTCTTTCCTCGTTTGACCTGCACCGCTAACCGACAACTGAGTTTTAGTCAGCTCAACAGTAATATGAATCCCCTTTCACAGAATCGTTAGGGTGTTAAACACAATCATTCGAAAGTGCCGAAAAGATCGAATTGACTCTGATCCGCTTACCCTTCGAGCAAGAAAAGAAAGAAGGAACTCGCTTTCGCTAGGCACCAAGGCTTCTTTGACTTCTAACTTCCCTTGAGCCTGGTTAAGAAAGGAAAGCGGCCCAATCCCAGCTTCTGAAACAAGAGAAAAGATCACAGCGGCAAGATCTAAGATCCTTGATTTAAGTTAAGGAATAAAACCAACTAGTCCATCTCTTTCTATTATGGAATTGGATAGTTACTCATATTCAATAGCAGGGGATTCTATAACAGCCGGATATGCCTTTGTATGGTATAGTAAGCTGTTTAGCAACCTGTATCGATTTGCCACAGTGTGGTTAGATACAATGCACTGGCAGCCTCCGCATGTCAGGATGGGAATGAAGATAGACTTAGTATCAAGCAACTTTCAGGCTAGCAATTGTCTTGTCTACGAGGGGCTAGACGAAGTATTGCGTATAGAAAGCAGGAAGGCTTTGTGAGGCAGCAATGCGAGATCGCCCTCAGATCTTTCTCGTAGCCTCTGGGGTACTTTTTTATGCTTAACTCAAGGAGTTTCTACTATACGCTTCGGGTCTTACCTTATTTCATGCTGATCGAAGCGCTATCCCTTCTTATCCCCTCTTTGTATTAATCTTTCCGTCTTGGTCCGATCGGGACTTTATTTATTTTATATTTTTTTTAACTAAAGTAAAATAGCTCTTACTGTGTAAATCTTTCTACTTCCTCTTTCGTCGGCTCGGGTGGGGATATTCTTTCTACTAGAAAACGTTGATTTATCAACCTTCTTTGCCAAAGTAATGATCTTTGACCGAGAGAGTGGAAGAATCTTTTTTAATAAAACTTCACCAGCATGTCGCTTTCTCATCCTTCTTCAGAATCATACGCCTATGATGAGACGGAATGATACGAGGGTAACCGGACCGAGCGAGATAAACTGGTACCCATTGTCAGGATGAACTAATTCATCACCACCATAGGCCATCATCAAGGATGAAGCTGCTTGCTTAAAATATAAAGCGCAGAACAACCACCCAGATTTCCGACCAAGGTGAACAATGCGAATAACAACAAGATGGATCCCCACACAGAGTTCCTTGTTCAGACCATCAAAGATCACTAAAGCACCTTTTGGTATGTATTGCCCCCTAAAGATCAGATCCACCAGACGATAAACTCCATTCCGCACTGCTGCTGAGTCGTCGGACTTATCCACTAAGGGATTCGTGGAATTTCTATGGATTGCGTTGGGGGAAATCTACCAAAGCTAGGCAGATAGATAGACTCCTTTCCCGCTGGCTGCTAAGGAGAGTAAGAAAAGAAAATTATTGTTTTTTAATCAGCGCCTCCTTTTCTTTTGGGTATGCAGGTACTACGAGTCCTCTCACTACCAACCAGCAGACATCATCTGGCTGGTCTTGCCGGTATCAACAACAAGAAAAAAACAACCAAACGGAAACAGCAATTAACTATGGCTCTTGGCCCAGACAACGTCCTAGGCGTCGGGGAGATCGGAGCAAACAAGGAACGCCTAGACGACGTTTTTCTTCCTGGGCTGCAGTAAGCAGATCGAGAGGTCGTTCCGCCCCTTGTCCCGAATATGGGTAATATGTTCTCATAAATTCTTGCTTCAATCTGACCTAGCTGGCGAGCGATCCCAGTTCGCGCAGAGAACAAGACAGCAAGCGAGCGTACCTTTGTTCGCTTCTTCTCCACCAAGCACGGAAGTTTAAGGATAACTGTAGGGTCGGTGGCTACCTAAGGAAACTCCGATTCGATCCGCCCCCCAGCTGGGAGGCATCTACCTCATCCCGATCACAAGGAGAGGTTCACCCATGATGGGGGTACTTTTTTTTTTCCCTTCCGGAAAAGAATGAAATGCATAGGGGACCATCCTTTTGTTGTGTTGCGGCATGCTCCTCAGATTTACGGATTAGCAGGGGGCCTCAGGCCCTACTTAGTTGACTGACAATGACAAAGGCTTGCGAAACTAAACTGAGTAGGCCTTTTGAATTGAATCTTAAGTAGTCTATCAGCGGTGCAAAGCGGCTTTGTGCCCCTTTTCAGTAGGGGAGCGAAAAGGTTAGACCTTAGAAAGTCAGCGAACAGCGGTTCTTCTATGTAGGCCTTCCCCCTTCCCCCTTTACTCTCCTAACGTCGAGCTAAGTGACTTCCCTTCCCAACCGGCTAATGCTTCTAGAAAGGGTCTACGGGGAACCTTCTTCTCTTCTCCCTACTTACCCTTACCTTAGGTGGGTTGTTTTGTCCTTTAAAGAATAGCTATAGCCCAACGTTTAACGGGTATCCATCCCACGAACAATCAATCCTTTGGGACATTATACATTCAACTCCAGTTACGACTTCCCCTCGGCCGGGCATCTTCCCTCTTGCTTCGCTTGAGTTCTCACTGTGGACCAATTCCTATCGCTTAACTCGGAACCCCTTAGTGCTTCACTTTCTTTATTAGTAGGCTAACCCATAGGTCCTTAGTAGCGTTGACAAAGAAGAACAGCCGGTTAAAAGACAGTGAATCTTAGAAAAAGATTTTTCTAAAAGATTCTATAATAATGAATAATATATTTATATATAGGCCAGCTTGACAAGCTACCCTTCCTCTTGATCTTAGGTGCGAAGAGAAATATCTCTTTTTTATGACTTCCACTTATCTATCGATCCCGGCCCGGAAAAGTGACCGACCAGGGCCCTATTTTTGAATGAAAGAAAGGCTTTATGAGCCCTAGCCCCGTAAGCCCACACCTGTGTAGAGTAGATCGTTCAACACCTGCGGCACAAACCAATTTTTGACCTATTGGTCCTAGTATCATAGGCGACCGAACGGCCGCCCCCTAATTACTAGACCAACCTGCTGTAATAATTCCATAAACACCTAACGAAGATATGGCAAACAAATAAAGTAGCCCTATGTTCGAATCTGACAATTACCATACCATAATCAAAAGGTACAACGGCCCGAGCGACCAGACTTAACATAAATGTAGCCACTGGAGCCATTCTAAAAAGGGACAAATTAGCACTACTTGGTGAAATAGGTTCTTTTAGAATCAATTTCAAA
The DNA here is from genome assembly GCA_002896215.2 of Cicer echinospermum. Lineage (NCBI taxonomy): Eukaryota > Viridiplantae > Streptophyta > Magnoliopsida > Fabales > Fabaceae > Cicer > Cicer echinospermum. The sequence goes on along the minus strand of PGTU02016659.1, from coordinate 4,495 downwards.
CCATCTGCTAGAGGTTGTAACAATCCGAACGATCCACTACATCAGGACCCTTTCGACGTTGCACAAAAGCCATTACTTTACGTTCAGCTAGCACTAAAAAGGCTACTCCTAGTAGAAGTGGTAGAAATTATTCCAAGTATTTCAGCTGGAACAGCTATGTACGTTTTCGATTTTCTATTCACTCATGATCTGGCCTGGTCGACCCAATCATGATATTGAAGGATGGGACCTTTTCTCGAAAACCCTGTATCTCGACATACGGGCATTCTTTTCGATCTTGTACCCAGCCAGCAAGAAAACGAATGCGCGAACGCGGCTTTCGCGCAGCTCAATCCTTGCTTGTTCGCTTCGCATAGGCTACACAAGCGGTACACTTAACACCAAGCCAATCTCGAAGAAAAAAGTGAACTACACGCAACTACATCTGTGAACTGGGAGGACGAATCTACGCTACTAGGTAGCCTGAATCTACCAGCTTCTTCTTTTTTATTCATTTCCGCTTCGCCCTTTTCGGGAGCAGGACAGAGAAGAAAAGACTACATCGACAGGAAAAGATTTTAATTGGGAAGGCTTCTTTTCCTCAACTCAACATTCTTCTCTGGGTCAAGCCAGCTAGGCCCTCTTCTGTCTATCTACGTAATAAAGTCCCATCCCGCTTCTGCCAGAATCGAAGCCAATACGTGGACGCTTAAATGATTTGGTTCACGTCTTTCAATGCCTTATTTTCTTACCCGAGTGACCGAATTCCACCTCTGAGAGGAGGGAAAAAAAGTCTTGAGAAGAAGATGTCTCCCATTTCTGACCACTCTTGACAAGACGGGAAAATCATATGCTTAACACATTCAATTCCAAGGTCGGGTTCTGCTACGGAATCGGATGATTTAGATGATACCACATCTGCTGTCTCCTAATCTCTGCTGCCAGAGAGTCTGCCGTTGGAAAGTCTACTGCCTAGGACTTTTATTTCTGCTTTCTCAATCCATTCGGTCATCGGTTCGATAAGATACCGCAGCCTTTGATGTTCGCGGATGGTGTTCGTAGACAGCACCTAAAGGATTATCCTCACTTTGATCACTTTATCTGCATAAAGTGCAATCAACATGCTTTGGTTGAGAAAGACCTTAACTTGTTAGAGCGTTCGTGCCCTGGTCACTTCACTTACCGTAAAGATAAGGAAAAATACGCTGAAAAAGTCCCAAAAAGACAGATAAATATTCTCTAGTTGTACCCAGACCCAGACCAAGGCCGGGCTAGCACCTTACTGGCTCTTACTCAGGACCAGGACCTAAACTAACCGAAAAAGGCAGCAGAAGAAGCTTCTCTAAAAGGGACTACAGCCATCCATAGAGAGCTTCTCTTCTGTTTCCCTTTCCCTAGAACCCTATCCAGGTGGTGGACCAAAGCTCAGCTTTGGCCCTGTAGTAGACTCCATAGCTGGATTGCAAAACAGGCGGGCGGAGAGGAGGTGAAAGAGGAATTAATTGCCTGGAAGTTCCAATTTAACTTTCAAGTTAAGCAAGCATAATTTCTAGTCAAGCATAAGAGTAGGGTAAGCCCTGTAAGCCAATATGGATTTCTTTTTATTTACCTAGAGAAGATGCTTTCACCATATATTGTAGTGCGTGTGTATTAGTAGCTGCTAAGTGGTCTATCTATTTCCTGCAGTCCTAAGCTAAGTCCAGTACTTATTATGGGCTTCTAATCTAAGGTACTCCGTCCCTTGAGATATTAAGTTTACCAGTGTGGGATTCATCGGTGTTTAAATAGGAATAAAGCAGTGGAAGCCCATATAGCAGGAGTGGTGGGAGCCCTCGTTAGCAGTACCTGTTATTCGCCTTACAATAGAGGTGGCATCTCTTTCCCGTGCCATTCCTGCCTGTTTCTGTGAGCCAATTGGAGAATAGCTTACATGGAGTTCAATTTCTCTCCTACCCTGCGAGCGAGTTCGACTTCTAGGGGTTAGAGTCCTCTAAGCTAACAAGCAAGTTAAGCAATGCTGGATCAGTTAGCCATTGGGAGTTGCGGATAGGTGTCTCCCTAAGCAGAATTGTTTGCGAGCCAGTGCAGTACAGTTGGAGTTGCTTTACTGGTAGAGTCTAGCATTCCGGCGGCTTTATTTGGCTAAATAAGGAAAGGCATATCAAAATTTAAGAGAAAGGACGCCTTTTAAGCTACGGAAAAAAGGAAAGTGGCAAAGGTCTTTTTCTTTTATGAGTACTAGAATTTTTTTAGGATTATACTTGGATTCGCTACTTATTAAGTTAAGCATCAAGGCGGACCTCTTTCCCTAAGATAGAGAGATGGTCTAATTTTCCGATCCGCAAGAGGTTTAATTTCTCCCGTAATCTATAACATTTTATTACTCCTCCAGTTCGCGTTTCCTAAGAGATGACTCCAAACATTCTTACCTTTTTATCCGAGATGGCAAATCGAGCAGCCTATTGCGCTAACGGGAAGAGGCATGTCGGACAAAAAGACGGGGTTTACTCAAACGAGTTGAATAAGCAAGCAATAAGATAAGATTGCTCTTGTTGAACCAGCTACTAAATCACCAAGTCCTTTGTTTAGCAAAATCGGCTTGGGGGTTGGTGAGAGAATGGATTTTAGTATGTTGATTGAGAGATGCGAAGAAGTCACGAATCTAACTATAACTCCTAGAGTGAACGCAAAAAAGCAAACCTGACTAGACGGAATAATAGGCTTTAGCGAATCGGAAGAAAGGAGGATGCTCAAACCAGCGCGGGAGAGGCAAACGCGTCCTCGGAGAGGAGGACACGTTTGATCTGGACGTTATCCAGGAATCCTGGCCAGCGGAACAGAGGAAGCGGGTCCAGCTAATACGACCCTACCAGTGGTCCCCTACCCGTATCAAACCTGATGAAGTCATAGGGGGGACTGTTGTCAACGCAACTTGCGTGCCGCCTGCTCAACCAATACTCCGATCCTTCTTCCGAGTTCATACAAATGATGCGGATTCAGCCGAGACCTATTCGAGGTCAAGGTTGAGATTATCAAAATCATGGCGCCTTGACCCGACGGGAATTGGATGGGAAAGGGCCTCGCTTTAAAAAAACCCCGAACCTCCACGAGAGAGAGGAACCCCTAGATCGACTCTATGCCCTATTTGAAGACCTTCAATAGGTGAGGCGCAATCTGGGCCCTTTCCGACTTAAAGGTAAAAGTCATACCGTATTGTTCCGGCGACGAAATCGTCCGCATAAAAAAGCTAGCACGCGCTTGAGCCAACGCACAAATAGAAAAGGAGGACGGGGGCCAGAGCAAGTTGGTTGGGGTATAGAGCCGGTAAGCGCTGGGGAGTTACAGAGGACTCTAACGTGCTCGTACGGTTCAAAAGAAGGTATGATCAACTCGGTGTCGGAACTTTAAACTCCTCTATATTCGACATATGCCTTTCTAGGAGCAGTACATCTGACCTCAAATGTCTCTTATGAAGTATCTATTGTCTTATTCTTATGTGCGCCTTGAGCGCGTTGGAATCGCGAAGCAATCGCTCGAATGTCCCCTAACCCAAACCAACGACCCGAGGAACCGCAGCTGGGATGTCCGGTCCGTCGCAAGGCTAATTTAAGTTTTTGTCTAGGCGGGCGATTATCTGATATAGGCCGGGCAACAAGGGCCTGGTACTATCCTGTGCGAAACCGGATGACTGCAATGAGCCAGAAATTTCTAACTCACGGCTTAAACGACGAGCCAACATCGAACTGAGAGCAAGGATCACCTAACGACATGGACGAGCTCCAAGGAGGGAGGAAGCAAGAACCATGCTTTCAGAAGAAGTGGCGTCCGAATCTGATCGAACTGCGAGAATAACTGACTAAGCCATGCCATAAGGGTCATTCTCCAAACGGGACGGGGTCAAGCCTTTAGATTTTTGAGTAGGTTTGGGGTGACAGATCGGCCATAGATACTCAGGGATATAAACCAGGCAACAATGTCGAGCATACGACGATGCCGCCCGTTTTCATTTCGTGAAGTCCCCGGCAGAAGAAAGGGCTGTAGTGATGGCGCGTTCTGCTTCTTATCTAGATAGGGCGCTGAAATCGTTCCTATTGGGTCGTGCGTGGCAGTGGTATAGATGAAATAAAGGCGGGCCGCTTGAACGGACTATTCTCTTAATAGGCGGCAAAGCTGAATAGGAAAGGGGCCGAGCTGACTGATGAGTTTTAAGCCTTAAAAAAAGGCTCTCTTCATGTGAAGCTAACATGGCTGGCTACATACAAGTATAGCCAAATACAAGAATGAGACCGTAAACGGACGGTCTGAGGCCGCAGCGGGACTATCATAGGAAAAGTCCCGCCCCGCTAGCTAACATAGAAAGAGATTCCCGGATAGCAAAAGTCTCTATGTGAATCTCTTCCCGACCAGGCCGAAAAAAAATCGGGCCACCAAAACCCTGCAACTGATGAGAAGGCCCATTTTCCCACGTAGTTCGTGGGTCAAACCAACGATTATCTTCTCAAAGTTATAGAGAGAT